>JADBJO010013212.1:17500-53626 GCA_016801955.1 Conus betulinus
AATATACCTTTTATAGTCACTTTGTGTTTGTTCAGCTGGTAGCCATTTGATGATGTTGAAGCACAAACGTGTGCTCTTTATCTTCTCTAGCTAGATATTTTTTGCCATTTTGTGTAAGATGATTTATTAACAGGTCCTGCTGTAATCAGCCGTGAGGTTGGGTTACGACCCGCCCCCACCTTCCATTGAGAAAATAAAACGTGAGACTACAAATGAAACAAGATGCAAAGCATATAAACGTACTCCCAGTTTATCCTTAATATGTGTGAGATATTCCATAAAGAGGAAAAACCATCTTGGGCTGGTGTAACAGTTAGTAATGGCTTTTCTGGTAAACATCGGCCATCATCTGTGACCTAATGAACATACTTACAAATTTTCAGAAAGATCGGCCAAGAACTTTCTGAGATTTTCCATAAAGAAGAAAACCATTATGGGCCATTAGTAATGGCTATAGTGTAAACTTAAACATCGGGCATCATCCGTGACCCATAATGAACAAAGCTACAAGTTTCCAGAAGGATCGGCCACAATACTTTCTGAGATATTCCATAAAAAAGAAAAACCGTTATGGGTCGTCGTTACAGCTGTTAGTAACGGCTATAACAGTAAACTAAAACGTAGGGCATCATCCGTGACCCATAATATACATACCTACAAATTTTCAGAAAGATCGGCCAAGTACTTTCTGGGACATTCCGTAAGAAGAAAAAACATTACAGGCTGTTACAGCCGTTAATAACGGGTATAACAGTAAACTAAAAATTGGGCATCATCCGTGACCCATAATGAACATACTTGCTAATATTCACAAAGATCGGCCAAGTACTTTCTTCTGATATTTCATAAAGAAGAAAAACTGTTACAGGCTGTTACAGTCGTTAGTAACGGCTATAACGGTGAACTAAATCATCGGGCATTATTTGTGACCCATAATGAACATACCAGCTAATTTCCACAAAGATTGGCAACGTACTTTCTGAGATATTCCATAAAGAAGAAAAACTGTTACAGGCCGTTACAGCCGTTAGTAATGGCTATATCGGTAACTTAAAACACTAGTTATATTCATGACCCATAACGAACATACAAATTTTCAGAAAGATGGGCCAATTACTTTCTGAGATATTCCATAAAGAAGAAAAACCCATTACAGGCCGTTACAGCCGTTAGTAACGGCTATAACGGGGTAAACTAAATCACTGGGCATCATCCATGACCCATAATGAACATACCTACTAATTTTCACAAAGATCGGCCAATTACTTTCCGAGATATTCCATAAAGAAGAAAAAACCGTTAAGGCCGTTACAGCCTTTAACAACTGTAACAGCAAACCAAAACATAGGGCATCATCCGTGACCCATAATATACATACCTACAAATTTTCAGAAAGATTGGCCCAGTAGTTTTGTCTGGAGCGAGTGGAACACATTTTGACCACGGGTGACACACACACACACACACACACACACACACAGCATTTCTTCGTTCCCATTCTGAAGTACTCCATGTTCTATAAGAACTGGGAGTACAAAAAAGATTGTTGGAGGATGTGTAGAATGCGACTACATCACCCACAACACCATATGCATTCCCCCCACTCTGCATGCACTTTCAGTCACCAAATGCAACCATCTCTCTACTACTCCGCCCACAGGTCATCAACACCAGAGACAAAAACTCATTTCATTTCTGTATTTATTTCTGATTCAATAAGCAAAATAAGGTGTGTGTATACATATTTACACTGTTCTAGGGCAGTTCTCTTGAAAACCGTGCTTCCAAAAGAATATAAGGATAATATAATACAAACCATATGTGATTATAATTTCTTGAACAAATGTAGACTGATTAAGAACAAGAAGATGCAAAGCATATAAACGTACTCCCAGTTTATCCTGAATACGTGTGTGATATTCCATAAAGAGGAAAAACCGTCTTGAGCTGGTGTAACAGTTAGTAATGGCCATTCTGGTAAACATCGGCCATCATCTGTGACCTATAATGAACATACTTACAAATTTTCAGAAAGATGGACAAGAACTTTCTGAGAATTTCCATAAAGAAGAAAAACCATTATGGGCCGTTAGTAACAGCTATAATGGTAAACTTAAACATCGAGCATCATCTGTGACCCATAATGAACATACCTACAGATTTTCAGAAAGATCGGGCAAATACTTTGAGATTTTCCATAAAGAAGAAAAAACCGTTATGGGCCGTTATAGCTGTTAGTAACAGCTATAATGGTAAACTAAAACATCGGGTATCATCCGTGACCCATAATGAACATACCTACAAATTTTCAAGAAGATCGACAAAGTGCCTTCTGAGATATTCTATAAAGAAGAAAACCGTTACAGGCTGTTACAGCCCTTAGTAACGGCTATAACAATAAACTTAAAACATCGGGCATCATCCGTGACCCATAATGAACATACCTGCTAATTTTCACAGAGATCGGCCTAGCACTTTCTGAGATATTCTACAAAGAAGAAAAACCATTACAGGCCATTACAGCCATTAGTCACGGCTATAACAGGGTAAACTAAAACATCGGGCATCATCTGTGACCCATACTGAAGATAACTGCTACTTTTCACAATGATCAGCCAAGTACTTTCAGAGATATTACATGAAGAAGAAAAACCTTTACAGGCCGTTACACCCGTTAGTAATGGATATAACGGTAAACTAAAACATCGGACATTATTCGATGGTCCATAATGAACATGCCTACAAATTTTCAGAAAGACCGGCCAAGTACTTTCTGAAATATTCCATGAAGAAAGAAAAACTGTTACAGGCCGTTAGTAATGGCTATAACGGGGCAAACTAAAACATGGGGCATCATCCAAGACCCATCATGAACGTACCTGCTAATTTTCACAAAGATCGGCCAAGTACTCTCTGAGATATTCCATAAAGACGAAAAACCATCACAGGCCGTTAGTAACAGCTATAACGGTAAACTAAAACATCGGGCATCATCTGTGACACATAATGAACATACCTACAAATTTTCAGAAAGACTGGCCCAATAGTTCTGTTTGGAGCGAGTGAAACACATTTTGACGATGGACGGACACACACACACACACACACACAGAGCATTTCTTCATTTCCATTTTAAAGTACTCCCTGTTCTATAAGAACTGGGAGTACAAAAAGAATCAATACACGTGAGTCTGAACACCTTGAGGATGAGACAAAACTGCTGTTTTTTTTAATCTGTTATACCACAGAATGTTACCTAAACACCTCTATGATTCTCTGTGTGTGTGTGTGTGTGTGTGTGTGTGTGTGTGTGTGTGTGTGTGTGTGTGTGTCTGTGTGTAGTAGTAGTAGTAGTAGTAGTAGTAGTGGTAGTACTTTAATTTAATGTCTTTTCACAAACTATGTGATATTAGGCAAGAAAGGAGAGATAGACAAATAGAGGGAGATAGAGAGAGTTTGTTCATGTTGCATACAAGTGTGTGTGTGTGTGTGTGTGTGTGTGTGTGTGTGTGTGTGTGTGTGTGTGTGTGTGTGTAAGGAGGGGGTGGGGCTGGAAGTGAGCGGAGGTGGGTGTACATAACATCAGGAAAATCAAACGAAAAACAAACAAACCTACACTCACTAACAATATCAGATTAAAGCAAATACCTGACTGGACTACAAATCAAGCAGAAAGTAGCTTTCAAAGCAAAATCAATGTCAGAAAAAATATGTCACAGACATGCCTGATAAATGTGGCAGAAATGCCTTGAGAGGCACACATTCGAACAAAACATGATCTCTTGTCAGTTTTGTTTCCCTGCATATGCATTTTGTTGCAGAGCTATATTTAGTTCTAAAAGCATCCAGTTTCAATCGATGAAATACTGAAACGAAGTTTCTGTATTGACGCATATCATAAATGTGCAGATTTTGGATGCTTTTGAAATGATCAATACTAAGAAGAGGGTTATTTTGTGTCTGAACATGAGTAACAGCTTTGTTCTGCCCATTTCTGAAATGTTCCCAAGCTGTTTGTTTTAAAATTTGTTGACTCTCTTTCAAAGTGAACGGTATGGAAATAGTTTGTACCCTCGTTCCATTTTCAGCGCCTTTTTTCGCACACCTGTCAGCAAGTTCATTGCCCGAAATTCCACAGTGTGAAGGAACCCAGAAGAAAGTTAAATCTGTTCCTTTACATATCAAGACGTGGATTAAATGTTGAATTTCCTTCAAAATAAAGTTATCTGAATTTGAATTAAAAAACTTGATCGATTGTAACACTGACAGCGAATCTACACAAAACAACACTTGAAAAAATTGACTGCGGTAAATCAATTAGAAATGTCAATGCCATAAGTATCGCTATCATTTCAGCTACGAATATGGAGCAATATTTTCCAATGAAATATGCTTTTTGTACTTTCAGCGATGGAATAACAAATGCTGACCTGGCCTCTTTGTTACTCGTCAACGATCCATCTGTTTACACCTTAAGATGGTTAGAATATCTATCTTGCATTTGCATCTTCGTTAAATAAGACAAGATGTAAGGCTGATTTGCTTTCTTTGTATCAGTGTGATCAAGATCAAACTTCGCCCTCTTTCTTTCCCAAGTTGGAATGGGATCTATAAGAGACGTTTTTGACAAAGACTTAACATCTATATTACTTTTCTTAAACAAATCAGCAGTGCATGAACTGATAGTGCACAGAGAGGCAATATTTTTTGCTCTTTTGGATAATCACTCTGAGTTTATAGATATTTCCGTTTCATTCATACCTTCCATGGTTGAACATTTCATGAAATATTTTGCCAGTGATAGATTCCTATATTCATTTAACGGTAAAACATCTATTTCTCTGTATATCCCCAAAGTGGAGGCATATACCGGAACTCCTAGGCATAATTTGAAGGCTTTGCTATCTACACTTTGTAGTTTTTGTAACAAATACTTAGGTGCGCTAAAGAAAGCCTCTTGGGCGTATGATAATTTAGAACGAATTAATGCCAAAGCCAAGAGCTTTAATGTTTTTCCATCTTGGCACCAGCTTTGCTTGCTCAATTTTTCAGAAAATTAAAGTTTTTCTTGCCTTGTTTAAAAGGTAATCAATATGGATACTCCATGTGAGTTTCGATGTGAAGTGGACACCTAAGAAGCAAGTGTTATTCCATCCAGCTTAAAAGATGGTAAATAAGAGGGATCATCCCCATTGTTGACTAAACCATGTGAGTTTTTTCATGTAAAAGCTTTAGACCATGTGAGTTTTTTCATGTGAAAGCTTTAGGTGTGTGTGTGTGTGTGTGTGTGTGTGAGTGACTCTGAAAGAAATCCTGCAAAACTTTGGCAGAGTTCACTTCCATTGATCTTACGCTTCCTGCAGTACTTAAAAGCTTGAAGTTTGTCCTAGTGCCACACACATTTACGAACATCAACATCATCTCTTCTTTAGTCCAGCTTTTCTGTACATGTGCATGGGGGGTCAGCAGCATTGTAATGGCCAACTCCTTTCCTCCACTTTGAACAGAGCATGGATGGATTACCTAAGATCATTGCTACTCCTTTGACCATCCCTCCAAAATCCAAGACAGAAGCAGCAGTGCATGTGGTGTGTGTCTCACCAAGCTAGCAGCATTTTGGGGCATTCACATAAATGTTTTCCACATTTGTATACTTTGGGGAAGACAGATTGTACGATGATGTTCATTTCTGTTGACAGTCTTCAATGTGTGTGTGTGTGTGTGTGTGTGTGTGTGTGTGTGTGTGTGTGTGTGTTCATTTCTGTTGACAGTCTTTAATGTGTGGGAGAGTGTGTGTGTGTGTGTGTGTGAGTGTGTGCAAAGGTGGGAGAGAGATGGGGCTGGATGAGTGTATGCGTAGATATGTGTGCTTGCAGTGGGTGAGCTCTGTGTGGTACTGGCTGTTGGCTCCATATCAAAGAGACCTAAGCATGTAGCATTCACCTCACACCCTATTTTCATTGCTTATGGGTTGAGCAAAAATATCTATGCCCGCTTGACCATGAGATGCCAGTGAAGGACAACACTAGACAGGTGATTTGAACTCGTGCAGGTCCTGGCAAGATGTAGGTGTCCACCACAGGTAAGTGGGAGATTAAAAAAAAAAGGCTTCTGGACCAGAGGTTTCTGGAGATGCCTAGCCACCAAAGGCAGAGGACCACTAAAAAAAAATCTTTTAAATAAAAGAAAAAAGAAAAAAGTTCCCATCCAGCTAAAATAAACCAGCTATCAGCATAGTTGCAGGATAATCAAATCTTAAAATAAAAACCATGTCTCCAGGAGATTATACAAAAAGAGAAAAAAAAAAGTATAAAATATCCATACATCACAAGAGCACTGAATCTCAAACAGTACGATTGAGAATAACTTTGCAACATTTCCTGGATGATACATGAGCCAAAGACATGATAAAGGCCTAGTATTTCATGTATTATTCTTCACTTTCCAATGAATATTAAGGTATTTGTCTAAAAAAAAATCATCCTTTCCCTGTTGTTTGTTCACCCCGTCAGTCGAACAGTACTGATGAAGGCTGCCAGATGGTAGCCGAAAACTCCGCTTTTGCCTCTCGGTCTTGAGAGACCAGGTACGAATGTTTAATCAAGTTAAAACGGAATGAGTTAGATAATTTGAACATCACAATTCTGACAACAACAGGTTTCGCACATACCATAGTCTTTACCAGGTCACTTTGACGATACACATCCGATGATATGGGCCTCTCACAATACATACATTTCACAAACACTTTACCATACCCTACCATCTTCCCCCATGTTTCGAGTTTTCCTAGTCTTGTATCTTTTAAAGACAAAGTCTCGGTGAAATACATGGGTCATAAGAGACCAGCATTGTCTGTACTATCAAAAGCCACATTCAGTAATTTCAGACCAATCTGTTTTCTATTTGACTCCTTTCTTTTCTTTCTTTTTTTTTTGTGTTACATCATTCTCACTCAATTCAATCCATTCCAGATCCCTCATACACAACCACACCAAGGTGTGTGCTGTGATGACCTCAGCACCATCAGTCCATGGTGAGCAATTAATGTTAACTTGTCATGAGGCAACCCATCAGAAAAGGCGCCGAGTAAGTTTGGTGAAATTCAGTGGTGCCTGTTCTATATCAAAGAAACACAGGACTCCACCTTCTAAGCCTGTTTGTGACAATAGTAGCTGCGTAGTCCCAGAGAGCTAGCATGAGTGAGCACCCTCCCTCCAAGCAGTGTCACCAGGTCCATTCAGTGATCATCCCCATGAACATGCTCATGGCAACAATTCTGGTGAACTCACCACAGGCAAGGACAAGGATAGGCAGGTGAAACTTGGGTCACCAAGACAGCCGAGACTGAAGGCCTCAGAATCTGTGCCTTTAAAAGGAAATGAGAATAAGGACGAAAAAGATGGATACTATGGAATTTGGAAGAAAAAAAAAATGAGGATGATGAAGAGGGATGCTTTGGAATTACTGTTCTGGTCTCAGACCACATGACAGTGCTGTACTCAACTCTTCTTTCAAACTGTGCCCTTGAGCCCAGCTAGCCCAAGTGATGCAGACTCCTGCATTGTTGGTCAGGCAATCTGAGCATCATTTTCACAAATGCGGTATCTGTTAAGTGGATGAAACTTGACCACGAGTTTTCAATCTTCCTATTTAACCGCTTAGGACACTCAATTCTAGGAAAGTGGTGGTCAGGGGCCCACTCACCAACAAATGTCTTTGACAGAAATTGAACACTTGATCGCCCAGTCTAAAAAGTCTACAACGCTAGCCACTGCACCACAGTGACTGATTCTGTTTGACTCATTAACTGATTCTGTTTGACTCATTAATTCACTTGCATTTGCTTTACCGTTAGTAAAATGCCCTTTATTGTTTGCATGATATTCAACTTTTGAACATAAAGATACAGTTCATTTGATCAACATATTGGAACTTTACTTTGTTTGGTGATTTAGAGGAATACAAATTTGCAAGCACACGCAAACGTCATAGAACTTTTTGCTCGCATGCCGTTTTGACTATCAAGTGACCTACTGTGCATGTTGTCAACTGGCATATGACACATACAGCTATTTCTATGGTGACAATACACTGATTGCCTGCAAAAAGTGCATGACCTGTACAGTTAAAAAAAAATAACATATAAAATACAAATACCAAAGTTTTGTCCAACCTCAAGTATGTTCCTTTCATTAACACAGCGTCAGGGGCACAGGGATGCCACAGTTGCCTAAGAATAGAAATATCACAAATCACCTCATGGCACAAATTGTAAAACTGCATAGAAATTTCACAAATCACCTCATGGCACAAATTGTAAAACTGCATAGAAATATTACAAATCATCGTATGGCGCAAATTTGTAAAACTGCACAGAAATTTCACAAATCATCAAATGGTAAAACTGCAAAGAAATTTCACAAATCATCGTTTGACACAAATTGTAAAACTGCAAGAGTATGAATGCTTGTTGTAACAAAAAAACAAACAAACAAAACAAACAAACAAAAAAACACTGAATGCACTGGCTGTTGGCCACAACATAAGTGATATTATTCACGACTGGAACAAGTCGCTGTTCAATGTCTCCAAGGTCACTAACATCACTCCTGCTGTCCACACAATCTTCTCGTATTTAACATCTCTACATTATAGTCCTTTTCCAGTTTTGTCCAACCTCATGTTTGTTCCTTTCATTCACACAGTACCAAGGACACAGGGACGCGACAGCTGTCTCAGAATAGAAATCTCACAAACTGTTATATGGCACAAATTGTAAAAATGTACAGAAATCTTACAAATCATCATATGGTACAAACTGTGCAACTGTCTGAGTCTGAATGCTTGTAATAAACAAAAAATACTGACTGCACTGGCACTTAGTTGTTGGCCACAACATGAGTAATACCATTCGCAACTGGAGCATGTCGCTGGCCAACATCTTCAAGGTCACCAACACCACTCTTACTGTCCACACTGTCTTCCTGTATTTAACATCTCTGCATCTTGGTCTTTTTCAGAATGCTCAGCGTCACTTGAAATCCCTGCTTCACCGTTCTGCCAATTTCTCCTTTTTCCTTTTTCACCAGATCAAGAAGCAGCAAGCATCTTCCTAAATAAATGTTTACTAAGAAAACAAAACATTTAAAAAAAGAAAGATAAAATCAAACCCTACAGACTGTGTGTGTATATATATATATATACATATATATATATAGAGAGAGAGTAAGAGAGTGAGAGAGAGAACATATATAAAGTCATAGACATAGATATATATACTATATATAATGACTATCAACATGCACTGTTTGACATACAGAATCTGATTAAATACAACTCTAACTGAATCAGTGATGTATGGGACATGTTCATAGTAATATCTGTGATGAACGATTATCTCTCCCAAGGTGCAGCCAGTGCTGGTACTATAGACCTTGCAATCACATCCCAACCACTAGGATATATCCAATCCCTCACAGGGCAAAGTTTTTTTTTGCCTGAAACTGGTTTTTCATCAAGGTGCAGTTGACCACTGTTCTGAAGTGTTTTATGGTATGTTACATGATAAAACGATGACAGAAATCAGGACATCCTGAGCAAATTTCATCACATATCCCGCAAATTTAAGTGTGCAATCCTTAGTCACATAGAACTGACTGCCCTGTGTTTTGGCTTTCTCCCTCAAATATTCCACAGGTTAGGCACCTTGTAAGGCTTCAGCTGCACTACCAACTGTGATGTGAACTGTGTTAGCAGTGGATGAGATTTGAGCAGGGAGTGACGGGTGGTTGTCACACCAAATGCAATAATAGCTACCTCGGATAGATTCGCCGTGACATGACAGCAGTTACTCTTGAGGTGGTCACACCACCAGCTGTAGATGCTCTGGTAACGCTACTGGTGAGCGAGGATAAATAATAAACTATGAAACTTTGTGTACAGGTGAGCATTTTATACCACACTAGACTTTGTGTGCAATGTTGGAGTTTCGTCAAAATACAGGAAAAGCTTTCGTGTTATATTCAATTGTTTTGTAGTATGCTGTTATGGGAATGGAAAGAAAAAAAAAACTGAAAAAACTGTCACCTTCCCACCTGTAGATGTATGCAGATATATGCATCATATCATCTGAGTACCAAGACAGCAGGACATCACAGTGGATGCAAGCTGTCTTCCTTCAGCGCAGAGTGGCAACTATGTTGTACGGTTTAGGGACGTGAGAAATACCAACATTTGCTTCACTGGCAGGGTCATAGGTCACACCCTCAGGCAAGGTGAAGGTGAATCGCTTGAGGAAACAGGCCAGCAGCAGCAGTAGTTCTGGTTTAGCCACGCCCTCTCCCTGACACTTCCTCCGTCCAGCAGGAAACGGCATCCAGGCCTTGGGTGTCGGCTTCACATTTCCTACACACACAAACACACACACACACACACACACACACAGAGGCACATATACATGTGTGTGTGCATGCGTACATGTATGAACATGCACACAAATACATTCACACAAACATGAATGACACACACACACACACACACACACACACACACACACACACACACACACACACTGTACAGATCCGAGTACCACTTCAGTTCACTTTTCTGTCTGAAGGCAACTGGTGTGAATAGTAGCATCAACAGTGACAACTTTCACGTGTGATTACTATTTCACATCAAGTTTACCTCAGAAAACGTGGAACGGAAATGTCTTGCTTAGAAGTGGCAATGGGAACTAGAAGTACAGACACTCCTTAATACCAAATAATTGGACGTGAGGGGGGTGGGGGTGGGGGAGAAGGCCCCTGTTAACTATCACATCCACGTAATGGGGCATCATAGTGAATTCCACCACACCACTCCAAGAGAGGATAAGACAGAGGGACACAGAGATAGAAAGGCAGAGACTGTGACAGACAGACAGAATGAAAGGGACGCAGATCAAGTTCACCTTCATCGTCAAGAAATCGTTCAGGTTTGAATTTGTCGGGCTCATCCCACAGCCGGGGATCATGGGTCACCTCCCAGAGGTTCACCATCACCATGGTGTCCTGTATGAAAAACAAAAACAGAATGGATCAATCATGTCCCCACTCAGATGTTCATCAGGCCAATGTGAAACCAACAGAAGCAGTTCATCTTATCTCTGCCCAAATGGTCACCATCCTTAGAGTAATCTTTGCGAAAGACATACTTCCAGCCATTGACATGATTAAACTAGTTAATGCCTTGATGCTTGCTTTTTATGAATTTCCATGCAAAACTAACAGAGCCGATGTTTAATGTCACCACAGTTATGGTGGTTTTTTTTTTTTTTTTTTTTTTTTTTTTTTTTTAATGCTGATCGATGAGAATGAGGATGATTATGATGATGCTACGGATTTCCATTTCAGTCTGAGACTACATGACAGGGCTCTACGCTTCCTTCCTCTCATAATATATCCCGGCGTCAACAGGCCCGAGAGATACAGACACCTGCAGTGTTGGTCAGGAAATTTGAGCAACACTCTCAGAAACGCATCCATTAAGTGGATGAAACTCGACTGTGTGGTCCCAGTCTTCCCAACTGAGTCCGCAGCAAACTCAATTTGGGTAGGAGCCGGTCGGGGCAGAAAAACCCACATGACTTCTGATGGGATTCGAACCCACGACCTCCCAGCCGGGAGTCCGCGACGCTAACCACTTCGCCACGGCGGCTGGTCCCACCCAGTTATGTTAATCATCACTGGAGTGCCCTGTGAGAAAGCAAAAGAACTCATTGATAATGTCACAATCTAGCTGTTCAGATGGGATGTATTGGTTATGTAAATGAACTTAGAAGTTAAAAAATGGAAAAGAGGAAAAACAAAAAAAAAAAGTTTCGAAAGAGTGGGGGTTAGTTGCTGCCAAGGACATTGACAAAGTACAGGACAAGACACGATGCATTTCGACCTCTTGGGTCTTCTTCAAGTAAAAAAAAATAGATCACATTTAACATTTAGGACAGTACAAACAAAGAACGGAGAGAGACTTATCTGATGTCCATGTGGTATGCTGTGAAGAATGGCCGACAGAAGGAAATGACAGAGGGGATTATGGGAGAGGGAAAGGGGGGGGGGGGGGGGGGGGTTGCGTGAAGGGAGGGGATGAGTGAGGTGATGGGGTTGTGTGGTTAGTTAGGTGGGGTGGTGTGGTATATGTGATGGTTGTGGTTAAGGTGGATTGATAATAATGCTAAGAGGGGGGAGTTTGAGAGAGATATATATATATACATATACATATACAGATATACACACATACATACACATATAATTATATACATCATACATATATATATATATATATATACATGTATATATATACATATACATACACATACATATATATATATATACACACACACACACACACACACACACACACACACACACACACACACACACACATATACATATATACACACATACACACACATATGTGCACACACATATATATCTCTATATCTATCTATCTCTCTATATATACATATATATATATATATATATACATATATATATATATTAGCGATGGTAATAGTAATAATATAGCAGTGATAGTAATTATAACAAATAAGTAGAACAAAATGAGACTAACTGTAATTAAAGGGGAGGGTGAGGGTGGGGAGTAGGGTAGAGTGTGTGTGTGTGTGTGTGGGGGGGGGGGGGGGGGCAAGAGAAGGAGGGCTCATATGTCTCCATCCACTAGGAGGAGGGGGGGGGTGTGGGGAGAGGTTCATACAAATAGTGCTGTTGAGAAGTAAACAATGCTGTGGGATGATGTTTATTGCAACAGGTGCAATAATGTGTTGGCGTTAATGTGCAGATGTTGGTTGAGAAGAGATAGCAATGCTCAATGAGAAACAGGGTGTCATGTGTTTACACACACACACACACACACACACACACACACACACACACACACACACACACACACACATTTTTATTAAAAATATTCCAATGGGTTTGGAATAATGGTGTTATGCCATCAATTTGGAAACAGTCAGTAATTATTCCCATTGTAAAGCAAGGAAAGTCTCCCACAAGTCTCCACAGTTACCGGCCTGTAGCTCTGACGTCTCATGTAGGGAAACTTATGGAAAGAATTATACTAAATAGGCTTATCTATTTTTGTGATAAAAATGAAATAATACCTATTAATCAAGCAGGCTTCAGAAAAGGAAGATCAACAACCGACCACATTGTAAAATTAAACAACACAAATTAAGCATCAATTTGCCAGGCGAGTACTCTGGCGACATTTTTTGATGTTAAAAAAGCCTTTGACAGCGTGTGGCATGCTAGATTGCTTTATAAGCTGAAGAGAAAATTGGCATATCTGGTAATTTTTATAACTATGTTAGAGAATTTTTATCAGAAAGAAGTTTGCAAGTCAGGTAGAAAACACATATTCAAATTTCAAATCGTTGGAAATGGGCATCCCCCAAGGTTCCGTAATTGCTCCAATGTTATTTAATATTTTGTTACATGATCTCCCAAAGCACGTAACTACAAACGCTACCGTTGTGCAGTATGCTGATGATCTGTGTATGTGGATAAATGCTACTCTAAGAAAAAGCACGCCAAAAAGATCAATCAACTATTACAAAAAAATGTATCAGGCAGAGCTAAATAATCTGAGTAAGTACTTGTATGAAAATGGACTGAAACTTTCCCATGAAAAAACGTATATAGTGTTATTCAATAATGGTGATGATCCTGTTCTGCCGTCTTTTAGACTTGATGGAATAACACTTCAGTATGTCCACTCAGTAAAATTCTTAGGAGTTTACTTCACATCTAAATTGACATGGAAAGTTCACATTGATTATCTCTTAAACCAGGCTAGGAAAAGTTTAAATTTTTTGAAAATCTTAAGCAAGCAAAGCTGGTGCCAGGATGTAAAAACATTGAAACATCTGGCAATATCACTCGTTCGTTCTGAGCTGTCGTATGCTCAAGAAGCTTTCTTTTGTGCTCCTAAAATATTATTGCAAAAACTGCAAAGTGTCGATAGCAAGGCTTTTAAATTATGCTTGGAATCCCTGTACATGCTTCTACAGTAGGAACATATTCGGAAATTGATGTTTTGCCTTTAAACGAATACAGAACTCTCACTTTGGCAAAATATGTTGTGAAATGTACAGCTATGAAAGGTGTAATGAAACAGAAATCTCTTTAAATCCATCTACTGATTACCCCAAACGAGCGAAAAACATTTCCTGCTTGTGTTACTATTGGCTCGTATTCTGCCCCATTTGTTGCAGAAAACTGATTTGACCCTCGACTCTTTGGCAAAGATTTATCATACTGATCCAATCCCAAGCTGGGAAAGAAACAGGGCAACAACATTTGACCTTAATCACACTGATGCTAAAAAAGCTTATCATCATCCGCATATCTTGTCATATTCAGCAAAGATGCATATGCAAAGCAACTATCCTAACCATCTTAAGGTATATACGGATGGATCATTGACAAAGAACAAAGACGCTGGATCTGCTTTTGTTATTCCATCACTTAAAGTAGATAAAGCATATTCAATAGGGAAAAAATCGATCTATCTTAGTCGCCGAAATGGTAGCTATACTAATGGCTTTGACATATTTAATTGATTTACCGCAATCAATCTTGCAAGTATTGTTATGTGTCGACTCGATGTCAGTACTACAATCTATCAAGTTTTTCAGTTCTAATTCTGAAAACTTTTTTTTAAAGGAAATATGTTATTTAATCATATTTTGATGTGCAAGGGAACTGATTTAACTTTTTTCTGGGTCCCTTCCCACTGTGGAATTTTGGGCAATGAATTCGCTGACAGATCTGCCAAAAAGGGAGCCAAAACTGAAATGAGTGCACAGTCACTTTCTGTCCCCTTGACTTTACAAGAGTGTCATCAAGTGTTAAAACAAGTGGCTTGGACTTTTTTTAGAAACAACCAGAACATCCCTTATTTGCAGGGGTTAATGCTCGAAATAGCCATGTTCTCAGCTTTGATCAGGTTGAAGGCATTGAACACCTGCAGGTTCGTGATATGTATCAGTACAGAAACTTTGTTTCAGTATTTTATAGACTGAAACTCGACGCATTCAGAACGAAATATAGTGCAGGAACAAAATGCGTATGTGGTAAGGCAAACGTGTCGAGAGCCCACGTTTTATTTGATTGTGTGACTCTTAAGGCATACTTACCATGTTTATTAGGCATGACATTGACTGATGTTTTTTTTCTGATATTGATTTTGCTTTCAAAGTTACCTTTTGTTTAATATGTAGTCCTGTTAGATATTTACTATAATGTTATAAGTAGTAATTATTCCATATTTTGCGTGCACTTCCACACACCTATGCTTCACACACTCTCTCTCTCTCTCTCTCTCTCTCTCTCTCTCTCTCTCTCTCTCTCTCTCTCTCTCTCTCTCTCTCTCTCGTCTAATATCACACATTTTGTGAAAAGACGTAAAAATGAAAGTACTACAATGTAACTGTAACTTATATGCTATGAACACACGCTTTATGTGCTCTTCTCGTACAGAACTAAACAAATGTAACGTTTGTGTGCGTGAATGTGTTGATGTGTTTGTGAGCATGTTTGTGAGTCTGAACCAGTGTGTGAGTGTGTGCTATGATTGAAGAGTGCCAGAGGATGTACAGCCATATACAGCAAGGACCTGTCAAAGGTCATGCAGAATGTTAGATCTAGTTGCAAAGTGAGGCGACTGCAGGCAGAAATCTAAACAAATTTGAAAAACAATTTATAAGGCTCCAGCAAAAACATAGACAAATGAATCACAAGACAAAACATGACATGTTTCAACCTCTTAGGTCTTCTTCAGGCAAGATACATTTTGCATGAAGAAGACCTAAGAGGTCAAAACACATTGTGTAAACCATCACAAGACAAACACGATGCTTTTCAACCTCTTAGATCTTCTTAAAGCAAGATACAATGAAGAAGACCTGTGAGGTCGAAACACGTTGTCTTTTGTCTTCTGATTTTTTTTTGTCTACGTTTTTCGGCAGAGCCTTATAAATCATATTTGAAACATGCATAACATGTTTTTTTCACCATGTCCAAAAGGGTTTGTCACATATGGGCATCTGTAAGCATGGCCACGACCTGTGCACTCTCCTCTCGCTCAGCCTCTTTCTAAACCAGCAGGATGCTGTTCCTCACACCATGAACCCTATTCGGCAGAAAGTTCTGATGATGCTTTTTCATGTTGTTCTTAATGTACTCCAGTAAGCTGAAAATAAAATGAGGCAGGGAACAATAAACAATAAACAAGTCGGGTAACTCTTGCTCCCATAAAAAACCTAACACAGAGTAACTTTTATTCAAGACTGGCACAGCCTTTTAAACTTGAGTCAAGTCAGACAAGTACAAAGACGAACAATCTAATAGTGGGGGAAAAAAAACAGGCGCAGGCCAACAACCCCTCCATATCACAGTAATGACTAGGCAAAGATTTCAACTAAGGAGAGGGGGGGGGGGGGGGGGGGGGGATTTAAGATGAAGAAAATGGGAACATAAAATTTAAAAAAAAAAACATATTATGAATATGAAAACTCTTCACTAGCTGCATTAGAGAACCATCGTAATCCCTCTTGAAGGCAGATATATTTGTATTGCCTGCTCCTAGGCCCTTCGTCGTCTGGATCGGACTCATCAGGGAGACACGGCTGATTGTGTCTGTGCTCCTGGCATCAAATAGAGACACACCACAGTTCATAATACTGTGGTGTTCTCACCACCAAGGGTTCAAAAAAGAATCCAACAGCACTCCCAAAGCAGCCAGCGGAGGGTAGTAAATGAAACAAGAGAAAAATGTGTGGGGGAAGAAAAAATGTTGCTGAAAAACTAAAGACATTATGCAAACAGTAGGGGACAATCTTTGAGCCTACGCCTGAGGATCCACCCAAGGATGCAAGGGAGATCAAAAGACAAACACAAAGACAACAGAAACAAATACAAATAACCTCGATTTAATTGAAACGAAGTTGAAAATAAAATGAAGCAGTGCAGTGAACAGTAAACAATAAATAGTAAACAAATCGGGTAACTGTTGCTCCCATAAGAAAACCTAACACAGAGTAACTTTTATTCAAGACTGGCACAACCTTTTAAACCTGAATAAAATCAGACAAATACAAAGACTAATATCTAATAGTGGGGGAAAAACAGGCGCAGGCCAACAACCCCTCCGTCATCACAGTAGTGACTTGGCAAAGATTTGAACTTATGGGGGGGGGGGGGGGGGGGGGGGTAAAGATGGAAAGAAAATGGGATCATGACATTAAAGAAAATATATTATAAATATGAAAACTCTTCACTAGCTGCATGATGAGAACCATCGTAATCCCTCTTGAAGGCAGATCTATTTGTTCTGTGTTCTCACCACCAAGGGTTCAAAAAAGAATCCAACAGCACCCCAAAGCAACCAGCGAAGGGTAGTAAATGAATCAAAAGAAAAGTGTGTGGGAAGAAAAAAGTTGCTGAAAAACTACAGACATTATGCAAACAGTATAAAATGTAGGGGGGACAATCTTTGAGCCTACCTGAGGATCCACCCAAGGATGCAAGGGAGATCAAAAAAAAACACACAAAAAATTTTTGAATCTATAAAGAAATCTGCAGAATTTAGCCATAGAAAATATTTGCAATTGCTGAAAGTGAAACAGTGAGTGGAAAAATTCTGAGCGTGTGGCATCAAATGATAGACATTCCATTTCAAGTAAGCAACTGGCAAGGTCTAAAACAGATTTTTTTTTCTTGATATTTGGAAATGAAATAAACTACTGTGATTATATTTTTCATATGGACACATTTACACTGGTGCTGGGAATGAATGAAATTAAGAAACTAATGCCTGACAAATATGACTCCAAACACACACACACACACATGCACACACACACGCACGCATGCACGCACATACACATGTGCGCGCGAGCGCGCGCACACACACACACACACACCCTCAGACACTACTTGAACAACTTGATGACTGATGATGATTGTTTCAAAGAAACTGTAACTTATCTGCAAAACCCCATACATGCTATAAGCTGACCTTATACAAAACCAGACAAATGTGCACATTTGTATATCAGTGTGCATGCTTGTGTGTGTGTGTGTACATGTGTATCCTGTGAGTGGACAGTACCTCAGGATGTCCAGCCATATGCAGCATGGCCCAGTCCAAGGTCATGCGTGACATGTCCACCCCGGCCAAGAACAGGTCTGAAATGGTTTGTCGAACATGGACGTCTGTGAACATGGCCATGACCTCTCTGCACTCTCTTCCCTCAACCTCCTTCTTGGCCAACAAGATGCTGTCCATCACATCTTGAATATTGTCAGAGAGAAAAGCTCTGTCAATGCTTTTTAATATTTTTTTCAATGTATTCCAGAAACTCAGACATCATGGCAATGACCCGCTGAAAACGTTTTGTTGGCCAATACTTCAGAAGAGGAATGACATCTTCAAGGAATCCACTTCCTATTTCTTTGCTGGCAACCTCAAAGGATTCACCGAGTCAGTGAACGGCAGGATCATTGTAGGGTTTAGCTTCCCCAAAACACATGGAGTCGAGGAGGTGAAACATGAGGATACAGTTGTAAGGACGGGGGTTAAAAGGCCCTGGCTCTGATGCCATTCTGTCTGCTACTTTGGTCATGACCTCATGCACAACCTTGTCAAGGTGTGACCCTGTCATGTAGTGTCTCAGAGCACTGTGGGAAATCTTCCGGTGAAGTTTCCACGTCTGGGAAAAGTCGGCAAAGACGATGTCCTTGGATCCTTCGCTCATTGTGTCCACGTCTGGGAAAAGTCAGCAAAGAGGATGTCCTTGGATCCTTCGCTCATTGTGTCCAAGATGTACGGCCTCCCGGCAAAATCGTTTCCTGCATCATAAATAAAGCATCTGTTCTCCTGCCATCACTTTCACCTGCACAATCAACAGTGCAAGCAACAATGCTAAAAGGAATGTAGAAGCAAATGAAACACATGATTTCACTGAGATGAAATGTTTGAAATTCCTCTCTCATCATCCACACACCTTATCTGGCCCTGACTCAAAATTTGCTGTCCCAAGGCTTACACTACGTTATTTGCTGTGTCTATGTATGATACAAAGAAGACCCTGCACTGGGGTCTTATCAGGAGTGTAGAAAATCCCCCAACATAACACTGAAATAACATTACAAACAACTGAATGATGGCTTCAGGGGTCATCTTGTTTACAGGAGCGGCCACTGACCTGTCTCTAAAACAACACTATTAGAGAGAAAAGTTCAGTGTTTTAGCTCTACAGGAAGACTTAGACCTTTAGCATAGCTAAACAGTCAAAACTAATGGTTTGTGAAGTTCCCCAAGTTAGATTAAAAGTTGTGTGGACACGACAAAAAAAATCTGGAATTCTGCTACAGATATAACCTTGAATTTTGTTAGTGCGGTGCCAAACTTTAAAAGTTCTGAACAATTTAGTAGTGGGGGGAAAACAAGTGCAGGCTAACATTCTTCCATGATTACATAAATGACTTGGCAAAGATCCGAATAAAAGAAAAAGAAAATAGGAGGTGGGGGGTGGGGAGAGAAAATGAGAACATAAGATTAGAAATATAAGATATAAATACTAAACTCTTCACTGGCAGCATATGGGAACCATTCAAACTCCTCTCGAAGACAGATCTTTTCATATTGCCTTTAAAAGTTCACCACACTGCCACCAAATTAAAGCAATGTACTACTGACAAACACACTCAGGGAAGCGTCCACTAGGTTTTCCAGCGTTTGTGTCAAACTTACAAGCTGTCTGTCTCTCTCTTTCACTCACACACGCACGCATGTACACACGCACATGCATGTACAAGCTCCTTACCTCCCAAAAAAGTGGCTGTACTGAATTTTCAAATGCACTTTCAAGAACGTTCTAATCTACAGAAAGAACTCAAATGTTTTTATCTATATCATTTTAATACTAAAATCCTTCACTTAATGAAACTAGAATGTTCTCCCATGACTTTATGTATTTTTTTTTTCCCCCGACATTTTAAAAAGTTGAAAATTTCTCTAATTTACCAGTAAAATGTCAAGTTTTGTTTCATCAATCTTTTTTTTTTTTTTTATAAGATCTACATTATTACTAAATATTTTCAATGATAGATGATTGGAGAAAACAATGTGAAAAAAAACTGTGTTAACGAAAAAAAAAAAAGTGGGTTTACAGAAAAATAGACCCCACTTTCCAGTGTCTGACCAGACTGTAATATTACTTCACGGCTTTAAGAAAAGACATACTGACACACAAACAGAGGCATGTGCATGCTCTGCACGCATGCATGCAAGCACGCATGCACACACGAGCTGAGATGTCACAGTCTTTGGTGAGAAGTGCTAAAGCCTCTAAAGGATAGGCACGCCAATGCTTCTTAGGGAAGTTGGCTGTGTTTATAATGTTATGTTGATGTCCATACCAATATTTCTTTACGTAAGGTGGGAAATAACCAGTATAAGCGGCTAGTACAATGATGTGAAAACCAGTAGTGTGGTTTGAGTTCAAGATCCACCCATGGCCTCAAGTTCCTAGCCCTCTGTGACATCAATTTGCAAATAAACCAACGTCTTTTTTTTCTTGTCACTTTTATTCTTTAAGAGTATTCCTGTTATGTAATTTGTTGTTGTGTATCACTTGTTAGTATTCCTTTGTTCTTTCACTTTTATTTTTTAGGAGTAATTCCTGTTATATATTTTTTCATGTGTTTCATGTATGTTATTATTTTGATGAATGGTGCCATGATCCTAATACTACTATTAGAAAGCTAAGAATGTATTTTTGTCTTTTGTTCCAGATAACTCGGTGGGTTTTTGTTTTATATTGGGGAATCTTCTGTGGGGAAAATTTGAAATGAATTGGGCAAACATCAGATTCGACTCGCCCATTTAGTTAGGGATGTAGGGTTTTTAATCATTGTATGACCTCATCACCTATGCCCCAACAACAACATTTGGGCAATAAAAGAACTGGAAGTTGAAGTTCTCTCATGTTGTCATTTGAACGAGAGATGTATAAGGGGTAGTCACAAGCCTTGAGACAGAGAGAAAGTGACACTGCCCCTCCACTCTTTAAGACATGTATGACTTTTTCTTTTTTCATGCCTATGCGTATATGGACATATCTGTTTAGTAAGGTGGCACACACCAACTTCTACCCTGATAATTATGTACGTCTTTAAGTCAATCATATTTTTGACCTCGATCTCTATCTCTCTCTCTCTTTCTAATAACAAAGCACCATAGTTTTGTCAGTAATTCAAGTCAAGTCAAGTCAAGTCAAGTAAACTTTATTATCTCAATTTGAGAAATTAATTTGTGGTCACACACATTCACAGCAAATAAACAATAATTTAATTTATAAATAATTCATAATTAATAATATAACCAGCACCACATCTACTGAATTAGAATATACCTGGAGGACTGCATTTTGACCATCATATTTAAACAATGATTACTGTTTGTGGACGGAAGCAATATACAATTACCACAATAATGCTGGGCCTACATCTCTGTCAGCTCTTGATATGAACTGTTTGTTGGTTCACTGGATATAAATGCCAACTGCTTGCTATAACTGTACAACCAGAGATGTAGAGGAAAATGTTTTCCTTCACGTCTCTGGTACAACTTATATTCATTACGTCTCACCTGGAGGGCATATCAGGAGCTCCTACAGAATAAACCGTATCCCCACCGTTTTGGTATGTAAACCACTTGTACTTGCTTTTCTACACTTTAATAGCTTCTTCCAAGTGAATTGTATTCCCTTTGTACTGGGATATAACTAAGGACTTGTTTGTTTTTCAGATTATGATTCACCTGACGGTTACATGATCCCTCTCTCCACCAACATACCGAGCAAAAACTAACAATTACCAAATGTGCCGAATGAGGATTGCACCAAGTACAAAACTGATATACAAAATACAGCTGCTATATACTTTTGCATTTCCCTTTTTCTTTAACAATGAATGAAGTTTGGATGCACATAAAAAATTAACCTCTACCCTAGAGCTGAATAAAATAAAAGATTATCCAAACTGAAAATCAAACCAAAAAAATATATCGCTGTGCATCTAAACTAGATTATAATTCATAACCACTGGGTCTCTTATCACTGTCTTTTTTCCACAGAATAATAGGATCTATCACAACTATCTCTTTTCCACTGAGTAACTGGATCTCTCACCACAATCTCTTTTCCACTGAATAACAGGATCTCTCACCACTATGTCTTTCTACTGAGGATCTCTCATCACTATCTCTTTTCCACTACATAAATGGACCTCTTACAACTATCTCTTTTCCACTGAATAACTGGATCTATCACCAGCATCTCTTTTCCACTGAATAACAGGATCTCTTACCACTATCTCTTTTCCACTGAATAACAGGATCTCTCACCTCTATGTCTTTTCTACTGAGGATCTCTCTCACCACTATCTCTTTTCCACTGAATTATAAGATCTCTCGCCATTGTCTTTTTTTTTTTTTAAACTGAATAACTGGATCTCTCACCACTACCTCTTTTCCACTGATTAACTGGATCTATCACCAGCATCTCTTTTCCACGCAATACCAGGATCTCCCACCACTACCTCTTTTCCACTGAATACCAGGATCTCTCACCACTGTCTTTTTTCTACAGAATAACCAGATTTCTCGCCACTGTCTTTTTTCCACTAAATAACTTAATCTCTCACCACTATCTCTTTTCCACTGAATTACTAGATCTCTCACCACTATCTTTTTTCCACTGAATTACTATATCTCTCACCACTCTCTCTTTTCCACTGAATAACTGAAGTAGCAAAGAAGACTGAAACATTTACCACCAGAGTTTCCAGGATGGTCCATAGGCCACCCAACCAGGTCAAGATGCATCACATCTGTAGGATTAGAGGGCAATGCCCTTCAGCGTACTCTCTGCCATTTATGAGCTCTAAACTTTCTTTCCTGGAACTTAACAAAATAGTTTCAACAATACAAACGGTATAAATAAACATTTAAAAATGACTCCCCTCCCCCCTCCTTTTTTTTTTCTTTTTGGTTTTCTTTTTTTTTTTTTTTACCCCTGGCAACTACTTTCAGAGGGAGATGTTCTTGAAGGACTGAATGCTGATTCTGAAAAGGCTGAAGTATTACAAACCTGCTAAACTAAAATGGTAAACTCCTTGCTTTCTTTTATCACAGCAACAAAAAGGTTGAGTCTTTTGATCTACAAAACACATTGTTCTCCGGCTACCGTTATTAAAAACAAAAACACAAAAACTAGTCCAACTCGTTTGCACAATCCTCCATAGTATGAAATAATTAGTATGGCGGGGGGGGGGGGGGGGGGGGGGGGGGGGGGGGGGGGGGGGGGGGAAGGGACTGACAAACAATATCTTTCACCTTGGAACACGTCGACAATGGCTTGCAAATATCTTTAAAAGCCAAGTCATCAATAGGAGGGAGATTTCATCTGGAAATCAGCAAAGTCCACAAAGGAACTAGAGGACCACCATGGGGAGCACAGTCAGACAGACCTTCCACCAAGATTAGACAGTACAGTTCATTTCAATGAAACCCAGGGAGTAGACAGTACAGTTCACTTCAATCAAACCCAGGGAGTAGACAGTACACTTCATTTTCAATCATACCCAGGGAGTAGACAGTACAGTTCATTTCAATGAAACCCAGGGAGTAGACAGTACAGTTCACTTCAATCAAACCCAGGGAGTAGACAGTACACTTCATTTCAGTCAAACCCAGGGAGTAGACAGTACAGTTCATTTCAATCAAACCCAGGGAGTAGACAGTACACTTCATTTCAGTCAAACCCAGGGAGTAGACAGTACACTTCATTTCAATCAAACCCAGGGAGTAGACAGTACACTTCATTTCAATCAAACCCAGGGAGTAGACAGTACACTTCATTTCAATCAAACCCAGGGAGTAGACAGTACACTTCATTTCAATCAAACCCAGGGAGTAGACAGTACAGTCCATTTCAATCAAACCCAGGGGAGTAGACAGTACAGTCCATTTCAGTCAAACCCAGGGAGTAGACAGTACAGTCCATTTCAGTCAAACCCAGGGAGTAGACAGTACAGTTCATTTAAGTCAAACCCAGGGAGTAGACAGTACAGTTCATTTCAATGAAACCCAGGGAGTAGACAGTACACTTCATTTCAATCAAACCCAGGGAGTAGACAGTACACTTCATTTCAATCATACCCAGGGAGTAGACAGTACACTTCATTTCAATCAAACCCAGGGAGTAGACAGTACAGTTCATTTCAATCAAACCCAGGGAGTAGACAGTACACTTCATTTCAGTCAAACCCAGGGAGTAGACAGTACACTTCATTTCAATCAAACCCAAGCCAGTTCCATCCCATAGCCTCAAAACCATCCAGATCCCAAAATTTAATGGGTTTGGTCTTGGGCCTCATTCTATCTTTCAATCAATCAGGTCAGCCTTTTCAGAATCAGCATTCAGTCCTTCAAGAACATCTCCCTCTGAAGGTAGTTGCTAGGGATTAAAAAAAAAAAAAAAAAACAGCAGACCCACCTTTCTGTACCAGAGCCTCATTGACGGTGTCCAAGTCAATAAAGACACACAGCACAGGGCCGAAGTAGACAGAGATGACAGGGCCGTACTTCTCCTTGGCCCAGCGGTCCAGAGTGACGTAGAAATGTTCCTTTTGGTTCCTCATCAACAGCAGGTTGCCTAGCAGTGGCCATGGTCCTTGGGGGGGAGATGGCGACACCACTTCTTAAGACGGTAGATCAGGACAACACCACCACTCCGACCAGAGCTTGGGCCGTGGGTGTGCCAGGGGCTCTGGCACTGACTGATGTTGCAGTGGAGAGGGCGTGCTGACAGAAGCCTTGTACTGCGTTCACAATATAATCCATGATGTGGGATAGGACCTGAGGGACACCACATACAATGACACACTGTGACTGATCCACTTTTAATCGCAGTTTTCACTACGAATGATATTCAAAACATGTCTTTCAGTGCTCCAGTGTAAACATGTCCTGTTAATACAATGTATTTTCTCAGTCAGACACTGCACTACCAGCCTTTCAACAGTTGCAAGTCTGGCTGGCTCATGTTGGCTGCTTGAGATGTGTTCATGCAGAGTCATAAATTACTTTTCTTTTCTTGCTCAGATCAGACATCAATACATATCACACATCACTTAAATTGTTTTGTGAAACCAGCTTACAGTGATGATTTTACAATCAAATCATAATTGTTTAGTTCAAAGAATTTCCTTTATTTTCAAGCTCAAAGTCAATCAAACACTTCCCTCAAAAAGCCATTTAAAATTTTATTCAGTTGATAAACATTCTAATCCATAAACTGGGTTTAGGTATAATCCAATACTAGAATCTTGTTCTTTCCTTTGAGTCATAGACCACATTAATTTGGTAGGGACGAATGGAGAAAATAGAGCAAAACCAGAATTACTGCACCACCAAACAAAGGAACAAACAAATTGCAAAACAAACAACGTGTTTCAACTTACGGGTCTTCTTCTTCTGGCAGGACAAGTAACATTCAAACAATGAAAACAAAGGACAAGTAACATTCAAACAATGAAAACAAAGGACGAAAAGTCAGTGACTTATTTCTTCGACCCAGATGCAAAATTTGGTGTGGTTAATAACAACAAAATGGAACTGAGGCTGGAGAGGAGAAGGTGCAGGTTATAATAATACTAATGACAATAAAATAATTACAACAATAAATGATAATGGTATTGTAGTCATATGATACCAATATTAACAATAATGACAATAATAGTTGTAGCAATGATGATAAAAGAAGGAGAAGAATCTAGTAATATTCATAACAATGTATAAACAGAAAAAGATGGTACGATAAAACCTAAGAAATATACAAATACGTATAATAATAGTCATCATCATAATCATAAGATAGTGATAATGATAATAGTGATATAGAAGACAGGAAAGATAGTAAATCAAAATCTAAGAAATATACAAATGCATAGAAATTTAGAAAATGCAAATGAAATAAAGCTAATCCTATAGTATGAACACTGAAAGTGATGATGTTGATAATGCTAATTGTACTACTACAACAACAACAAGAACTACTACTACTACAGCTGATAACAATAACAAAAAAAAATCAATAATGATATGACAATACTAGTAATAACAGTGAAGAGAAGAGAAGAAGAAGTTGAATGGAAAGAAAGAAAAATGATCAATGAGTAAAAAAGTTAACAGTATTATTAATACAGAAGAAAAATACAAACAAACAAAATAAAAGAAAGAAGAAAAATATGTAATAGATGAAGTATTCATTGTTTACTGTTCCCTGCCTCATGCCTCATTTCATATTTCCTTTCATTTCAATCAAATCGAGGTTACTTGTATTTGTTACTGTTTGCCCATGTACTTGTCAGACTATATTCAAGATCAAAAGGCTGTGCCAGTCTTGAATAAATGTTTATTTGTATTTTTTCATTTGTCCAGTTGCTACCGAGTAGATGTGTCCAGTATGGGGTATACAGTCAAGCTTGGAGCATCCTTTTGGGGGCATGTTTCTGTGATGAGAGTTGGGAGTGGGGCGGTGTGTCCTCTAGAGGAGGACTTACAGTGTTTTATCTATTAGTGTTACATTAAGATTTCACCTCCGCCCTCTCTCTTACCAGTTATGGAAGGAGCAACTTTCCAATGCTAGTCATTGAAAAATTTTTATATTTTTCTCTTTACCGTTAGAAATACTCAAGAGTGGCACAGAAATAATTCTCCTTTGGCTTGTACACTTAAAAGTGCTGGCAGCTCCGAGAGACAGAATTAGAGATAAGTTCATACATTCAGTACTGAATGAACAACAAAGAACTGTCACAAGTTGAGTGCACTTTCACGCATCAACTTTACTTGTGTTTATACAAGGGTGACATATTCAAATTCACTAATTCAGTTCTAGCTGGCTTTTCCCTCACTTTTTCCTCATCATTAAGACAGGGAAAGTTCTGAAGGAGTTGAGTTGGAGTCCACTTGGAACATCAGAACTTACCTGATGTTGGAGAGAGGATAGTTGATCTCTCTCTAACTGCTGGTGACTGGTCCACCTTCTCTACAGAGGCAAGCTGATCTTGTTGGGGTGCTGTCTCAGCTAGGTCGATAACAGACACACCCCTGGTAGGTATGAACCCAGGTTCTGCTCAGAGAAATAGAACCTGGTTGGTAGTTAAGTAGCCGAGAGTGCGGCTTGTCGAGTTCTCACACTTGCCCTCTGGCTTTCATTAAATGTGCAAGATCTCAGCCGACAAAGATTTGACTAGCATAAACATATCAGCCACAACTGCCAGTCTCCACTGAAGTGTTGTCCCTACACTTTAGAGAAGTTTGTTTCTATACCTAGCACTTGCACACTCGCACACATGCACTCTACCTTACCCGGTCAGTCCAGACTCTCGCTTGGGGTTTCATCAGGATTCTTTTCCCAAGCCCTTCCATGGCACCAACTAGTAGGTCCAGTCTGTGACTATCACTGTCAGTGTCAGTCTCCGGGCCCAGCAGTGGTACTGTCAAAGCCGTTGTTACATCTACGGCTGTTCTGTTGCAGTGCTAGGGCTAAAGTGCCTCCTATAAACTGGAGGCCCTAGCACTGGTCTGTCACTAGTGTAATTGTAGCACGATGAAGCTCCTTAATACAAGTTAGTCCTAGCTGGTCCACTCCTTCTTCCCTTCTTCTGGTAGTAACCACAGTCAAGTGTTTGACTATTATTGTTACATTTGGGGTGAAGACGACTGAAAAAAAAAAAAACCCTTATTGAGAGAATGAAGGAGGGCATAGTGTACAAAGAAGGGTGGAGTGGGGGAGGAGGGGGAAGGGGAGGGGAGGAAAGAGTTGGATTTACGGAATTGCAGATACCTTTCCTACTGAAGGTACCTGCCGTTGGGACCTGCACCATTTCCTGAGGGAGCAAATCCCAGTCCCTTACAGTTCTTGGGGGGAATGAAATATTTCTTTGTTCTGTCTGGCATGTTATCCTGTTGAATTGTTGGTTGTGGCCCTTCCTTGATCTTGTTCGAGGGGTTTTAGTTGGTGGAACTTTACAGCCGTTGTGTTACGTTTCATGTTGTAAAACATGGTTAGTCATGCCGCTTTCCGCCTCGTCTCAAGGGTGGCCATTTTAGTTCCTCCAGCATGGTGGTGACGCTGGAGGTTTGCTTGTAGTTGTTCGTGACGAAGCAGGCCGCTCTACGTTGGATGGCCATTATGTCCTGGATATCTTGGGCAGTGTGTGGGTCCCAGGCAGCGGAGGCATATTCCAGCACTGGTCTCACTTGTGCTTTATATGCCATTTCTTTGGCCTTCCTGTCAGTGTTCTTTAGATTCCTTCGCAGGAAGCTCAGTGTCTTGTTGGCTTTTGCGCTTATGTTGTTGATGTGCCTATTCCATTTGCTGTCGTTTTGCAGAGATACTTCACGTTGCTGCTGCTCTGAAGAGTCTGGTTGTGGAGTTGGTATCCAGCAGTGGGTGTATCTCTTTCGCGGGTCACATGCATGACTGTGCATTTGTCTGGGTGGAAGGCCATGTCCCATTCCCTCTCCCACTGTTCTAGTGCCTCAAGGTCTTTCTGGAGGGCTTGCTGGTCTGTTACGCCTAAAATGTGTCTGTAGATGATGGTGCCATCAGCGAATAGGCGTGTGCTGGATCGGACCCTGTTTGGGAGGTCGTTGATGTATACCAGGAACAGGCAGGGTCCCAGCACAGAATCTTGGGGGACGCCTGATCTAACTGCTACTGGTTCCGAGCGTGATCTGTCCACCACTCCTGACTGATGTCGGTTGCCCAAGCAGTTGCCTATCCATCGGTTGGTTTCACCTCTGATTCCATAGTGTTGAAGTTTGTGTACTAGGAGGCTGTGGTTAACTTTGTCAAAAGCCTTCGCAAAGTCCATCACTACAATGTCAGTGTCCATGCCCTGGTCTAGTTTCTCAGATAGTTTTTCTGTCAGCTCAAGCAGTTGGGGGACACAGGAACGTCCCTTCCTGAAGCCGTGTTGTTGTGAGGTCAGGATGTTATTGGACTCTAGATGTGTCATAATGTTGCTCACTATTATGTGTTCTAGTATCTTACTTGCTATGCTGGTGAGTGATACTGGTCTGTAGTTGCTTGGGTCAGAGTGTTGTCCTTTTCTTGTATATTGGTGTAACTAAGGCGTCTCTCCAGTCTTGTGGGACTTCACCTGTGCTTAGGGATTTGTTGTATATTGCGGTGAGGATCGGTGTAGTTTCTGCTGCTAGTTCTTTCAGATTCCTAGGTGAAATCTGGTCAGGGCCTGCTGCTTTGTAAGGGTTGAGGTTTGAGAGGAGTTTTTTCATGCCATTTTCAGAGATGGTGAACTGATCTGTGTGCAGGCGTTGTTTGTTGTCTGGTGGAGTGCACTTTGGTACTCTTGTTCTGTGTATGTTTTGCACTCGCTGAATGTTTTATGGAACTGTTGATTCGTTGCTTGTGCTTTCCTTTCTGGGTCTGTGATCAGTTCGGCGCTGACTTTCAGTGGTGGTACGCCTGATGTGCTTGAGGCTCTCTGGTGTTTAATGTATGTCCAGAATCATTTCATGGACGGAGCACTGTTGTCCACTTTGGAGGATGGTTCAAATATGCCTCCTACGTATTTCCAGTATGCTAGCAAGCCTGCTCTCTTCAAGGCCTGGTGTCGTAATGCCGGAGTTCGTCTGCTTGTTTACCCGACTGTCAGTGAATACTTCTCACGCGAGGTGCACTTGTGCTGAGCTCGCCTCGTGCATCACTACACCACTTTCACTCAGATTTTGAGTTAATTTTAACAGTTCAGTTCAGTTCAGTTCACTTGGGACTTTAGATAACCTCACAGCTTTTCATTCCCAATCATCTTATTTATATAATAAACAGTGGTTGCATAATGCATGCATATGCTCAGGATTTATTTACTCTATTCTGTCAATCAAATTGAAATTTTAATATATTTAACTTTGCGTTAGTATCCAGAAGGTTTTTTAAAAGTATTCAAATCTTTTGCTTTTTTTAATGTGTACAGGTAGTTTGTTCCAATATGGTGCCACTCTGTTACTAAAGGAAATTTTCTAATATTAGTGCGACAATATTTAATTTGGATTTTGTTATCAGAATTTTGTAATTTGATTAGAGGTTAGTTGAAAAAATCTGTTAAAATTTGTACTGTTTAGTCCCTTAAATAGCTTGTAAGTCTCAATCAAGTCTCCCCTTATTCAAGTCTCCCTTATTCATCGGAACTTTAACAATGGTAAACTTAACCTTCGCAATCTATCTGCATAGCTTATATGTTTAAACTCCTTAATTAATAAGGTGGCTCTTTTTTGCACTCTCTCAATACTCGCTGATTGCCTTTTTAGTAAAGGGCACCATATCACATTTCCATACTCCAGGTGAGGTCTAACTAATGCCTTATATAGTACTGTAAAAACTTCAGTCTCCAAATATGAAAAAGAGCATCTACTTTATACCGAGCATTTTGTTAGCTTTCATCATTGCACTGTTTATGTGCTTATCAAATTTCAGACTGCTATCAAATGTTACCCCAAGATCTTTTTCTTCTGAAACGGAATCAATATTTGAGACTGCATCATTGTATTTCATAGTATATCTATATTCCGGATTATTTTTCCATAATGTATAACCTTGCATTTACCTGGATTAAAATATAAATTCCATGTTTCACTCCACTTAATCAGATTATCAATATCATCTTGTAACTTAAGATGGTTACTTACAGAATCATATATTTTCGTGTCATCTGCAAATATTTTACATGTACTAATTACACATTCTGGCAGGTCGTTTATAAAAACTGTTAACAGAATAGGTCCAAGAATACTTCCATGCAGAATACTGCTTAAAACAACTATACTTGAAGAATAATTATTTCCAACTCTCACCCTTTGTACTCGATTAGAAAGAAAACTCTTTATCCAATTGTATACATTCCCATTTATACCATAACCTTCTAATTTTTTTTAACAATCGGTAGTGGGGCACAGAGTCAAAGGCTCTTCTAAATTCCAAGTAAATTACGTCAAAAGCAGGCCCATCATCGATCATGTTTGTAAAATCTTCCATTACTTCTAAAAGTTGTGTCATACAAGATTTAGCCTGTCGAAACCCATGTTGGCAATCTGAATATAAGAAAAAATCATTCATATGGTTTACTATTGCATCTCTCACAAATGACTCAAGCACTTTGCAAAGGATGCAAGTCAAACTTACAGGGTCAGACTTGGTGCCTTTTTTTAAATATAGCAGTAGAGTTGCAAACCTCCTATCACTGGGTACCACTCCTTCACTTATTGACTTATTAAATAACACACACAAGGTACTACTGCTATTCTTCACATAAACTCTTTAATACTCTAGCTGGTAAACCGTCTGGACCAAAAGCTTTAGTGACATCCAATTTACTTAATTTTTCTTTTACTGCTAATGATGTAAAGACTATATCACACAAAATTTTTCCATCAGATAAAGAGGCGCTGTCGTTTTCAAGAACATTTTCAATATTTTCATGTATGAATACACTAGAAAAAAAAAATTAGCACCTCGGCCTTATCATTATCACTAACTGCAATATTACCATCTTCTGTTCTCAGTGGACTAACTTCCCCAGATATTTTATGGTTACCTGGGTCTGAAAATGGCCATTGCTTTTAATTCTTTGAATATCGTGTGCGACCCTTGTTGCCAAATCTCGCTCCAGGGGCCAACAGGCTGTGTCGCACTTTATTTTATTTTATTTAATTTTCTTAACATGCGCGCTGGTGACCTACTCGTTTTTGAGTGAACCTGGAAGAAGACGAATTGAAGGGTTGACGTTCAATTTTGAGCGGACATATTTCCAGAGCATTTAGTAATACAGTAATATAAAGTTAAAGTTGGGTATACAGCCAAGAATCTCTCTTTTTACACACACACACACACACCTCTTAAAATACAGGCAAAATGCACTTGCTCAGACACCGATTCGCAACTTACCAGCAGTTTTCTAAAAGTTGCTGTACACGGACGACCACAACTTCCCCGTGTTCAGGAACAACTTGACGCTTGCGCAGCTTTAGTTTCAGTTTCAGTTTCATCCAGGTGTCACTGCGTACGGACATAGATATGTAGTGGGGGGAAGGATCTCTCTTTCTGCGCTCGACGACTGTAACTTCCACTGCGCATGTCAGTCAGAACGTTTGCATTCCTAACTTCCGGAACTCATTTTCCTCGCTTGATACATGTGCGATTTGGACTTTGTCAGTGTTGTCGTATTGTCTACAAGCTTGTGAGAAGATGCCTGGAAGTCACTGTGCCATTGTTGGATGCAATACAACCTCCGTGAGCTGTCGAGGCTTGTCATCATTTTTGAAATTCGTCAGCATAAACCGTCTAACCTCAAGTGGGAGCAAGACCTCGTGCGTGCTTTCAACAGAGCGGATAAGAGTTTCAACGTCGAAACAGCAAGGATATGCTCACGCCACTTTCGCCCAGAATGTATCCGAACAACAGGTAAATTAATTTCATTTTTTTTTTTTTTTTTTTGAGAGAGAGAGAGAGAGAGAGAGAGAGAGAAATGTCAAAATCTAATGCAAAACCCCGATTCCTGAAGGCAGACAGTGACATTAACAGTACGGAAGAAAGAGAGGTTTACCCCATCACTTTAATATTCAGATTCAAGTCTGCTTCTTTCCATCGTATGAAACTGGTATTAGGTCGATAATAACCCTTGTCTAGTAGAAACGTTGGTGATTATGAATTATGTAAAATTATTTTGCCGTCTTCAGACCGACTGTAATTAGAAAAATTGACTGGGGTGCTTTGCAGAAGATGAACAAGTTTTGTGCATGTGGTGTATGTTAATTTGCCATTGTATTGTTAAATGGAAATAGCATGTCAGAAACATCCTTTTCAGAAATTGTGCAGCATCTATCTTGTTTGTAACTCTAAAGTGCCCCCAGTCTCTCGGTCGAAGGAGTCAAAGTTTTATAGCCAAGCATTATCCTTTTTTTTGTCTCACTTAACAATACTTCCATTAATTATTTCCTGACTAAAGTGAAAGTAATAACTCACATAATACCGCTTTCATTTAGCAATGTAATATATAGCTTTATTGTTACCAACATCAAAAAGAAAAAAACTCATACTAATCCTAAATTTTTGGCCACGAAAACCTAGACAAACCTTTTGAAAGGCCTTCCTTTTAACGTGTGTGTGTGTGTGTGTGTGTGGTGTGTGTGTGTGTGCTGAATCTGATTGGATTTTATGTCACTTTGATGATGAGAAATACACACACAGTGACACAGAGAGAGAGAGAGAGAATGGAGAGAGAGAGAGAGAGAGAGAGAACTGGATGCGATACCTTTGATCGTCTCACATCCCCATTGTGCAAAATAGGATCAGACCCAACTTAACAAATGCACGTGTCCACACTGCCTCCCTCCCCCCCCCCCCAAAAAAAAAACAACAACAACAACAAACACAACAAACAAACAAACAAACAAACAAACAAAAAATCAAAGTCAGTGCCTTTTGCTAGTATACTGGGCAAAAGATAACTTGTTTGTATAACTTCCATTATGAACTTTGTTGAAGTTGTTGAAAACATAGTTTAGAAAGATGCATAAACTTAACTCAGTTAAAGCTAGTAAATCAATTTTGTGGTTTTCTTTTCAGCAAATGGCTACCGCTCCCTTATTCCTGGCAGTATTCCAGACCTCTGGATGCCTGTGAAAAGTATTGAAACGCCACAACCTACAACTAGAAAATTACCGGTGAGTCTGTAATTCATTCTATTTCTAGGATGTATAAACTTTATAAATAAAGTCGATGGATACGAGTGGTAGGTGGGTCCTTTAGGGGAAGGACTTAGAATAATTTCTCGATGAGAATTATCTTACATTTCACCTACACCCCCTCTCTTACTAGTGGTGGAAGGAGCAACTTTCCGGTACTAGTCATCAAAGAAATTTTTATTTGTTCGGGTATTGGTAAAATACGGAAGACTGGCTCTGAGATAATTTTCCTTAGGCCTGTACTATTAATTACAAGTACTTATAGCTCTCCGAGATACAGAATTGAAGAGAGAAGTCAAACATTCAACATTCGATTTGAACACAGGGAACTGACACAAGTTAAGTGCACTTTCACACATCAACTTTTATTACTTATACATAGATAAGAAATGGCGTGACAATTCCATAGGCTGTGTTTCAGTTCTCATTGGACTACCACCATGAGGGGTCCTTCCTCACTCCTACTTTACTCGCTTGCACTCTGTGCAGCAAGCTTAATTTGGCATACAGGGGTTCTGTCTAAGTTACACTGAATGTATATGGTTATTATACATCCACCCTGCTCGCTAATACCCATATTGTAGCCACAGGTTTCACTGTTTCATCATAAAGTGAGGGTAAGGGTCTGATGGGTTTGAGTCCAGGTGGGTAAGCAAACTTAGCTTTGCTTCGAGAAGAAGACAGTTGTTCTCTCCTGTGGCTGGTGACTGCCCCACTGGTGTAGATTTGTTGTCTGGTGTCGCCCCGGTTTCCGGCGAAAGTCCCAGCTTCTGGTCAGTCGCAGTGTGTGTAGCGTGACCAGGATCCCAGTTCTGCGATGATAAGAGAACTTGATCTGTAGATGAGAATCTGGTGGCTGGCCTGTCGAGTGCACACAGTTACCCTTTTCCTCTGTCTTTCAGAAGGGTTGTGAGACTCAGCCAGCAAAGTTTTCTCTACGGTAGAGTTTCTGCTATAACTATTAACCTCCCCTTTTGTTTAATGGGCTAAGTTAAGCTCACAAAAGGGTAGGAGACAGTAATACAATGTTTACAGTTTTAGTTAAACAACTCTTCCATGTTTCATATGAATTAAATCACACTGACTTGGGCTATGCTTAGTCCAAGTACACATGTGGTGTAGACTTAAAGTCACACACTACAAATCATTCCAATAATCACCAGTATTTATAAATCAGAGTAGCAGTTTTTACCTAGCACAGGCATACTGTTTTTGATGATCAAATTAATCATTGAATTATTATCTTAACAGACAGAGTTGCACACTGACAAAAAGTCAGGGTGACACACAAAAGAGCAGTGGTCAGATTGTTAACAAAGAATCAAAACCACTGGGGGAGAGAGCTTTTGCCATATGATGGCAAGCAAACTACTACACAAAATAATCATTCATCAGTTTGATAAATGTTGCTAAGCCTTTGTACAAAGTTACAATGCTAACACACACAGCATACATAAAATCAATACATAGATTCAAAAATGTAAAACAGAGTTCCAACTCACTTTTCCTGGGAATGAACAGGGAATGACTTGAGATCAAGGAGTTACCAAGAGTTTCCTAGGCCTTCTCTCCCCTTTGTCTTCCTCTGCTCGTTGTCTACAGGCAGTCCTGCTAGCTATATGAAACTCTTGCTTGCCGAATCAAGATTCGACAAACTGTCATTCACCCATCAGGGGTGAGAGGGGGAGGGATTTAGTCTAGTCACCAATCGCCTCGGAAATTGTTTGAACCTAATCGGCACGGGATAATTTATGCATCCGTTTTATGCTGGCGTATAGCTGGCCGTTGAGCCCCAGTTAATTTATGCGTCCGCATAGGTGTCTGCGCAGGTGTCTGCGACGGGGACGGTAGGGATGAAAGGGGGGGGGGGGTGGTGGTGGTGGTGGAGAGCGCGGCACATGCCTTTGTGTCGCGGGGTAGGAGGAGAGGTGGGGGGGGGGTGGGGGGTGAGACGGGCTATTGTTAGAACGCACACCCCACGCTGCGTAGTATCGCACAGCATGGGGAGGGAGGGTTTGAGAGGGGGAAGGGAGGTAGCGTGATAAGAACGAAAGGCGGCACGCATTTACCGTGACGCAATTTTTTTCCTGTGTCATAGATCGTGTCAGTCGGGCCCTTTCGCACCATCCTAAGCAAGAAGGGGGGGAGGGGAAAGGAGGGGGTTGAGAGGGGAGAGTGGGCATAGATTTGAAATCTATTTTTTGGTTTGGTGTTTTA
>JADBJO010013213.1:2500-5000 GCA_016801955.1 Conus betulinus
AAATGACAGGCGGACGGCCATAAAGCCAGTCTTTAGCGTTCAGATGTTTGGCCACAAACCTGTTTTGAATGGAAGTCAGATGACGGCAGCACACGCAGCCAACGCACATGCATGAGAGAAACACATCAATTTCGCCATGGAACGCTATGCCCTGGAGAATGCCTATTGATCGTGCAGTTTATGATGCATATAATCTTGTGTTGTATGTGCAGACCCTACTTCTTTATGTGACGTTTATACTGCTCTACGTGCAGGTGATACTGCTGTATGAGCAAACCACATGATGTATGTGAAAACCAGACTGATTTCTGTACATAAACTTACTTCTTCATGTACGGATGCATCTAGTATGAACGAAAGCCTACGCCAGTGGGTCAACAGTGCTATGAATGATGAGTGTTCCTCTTATGCGTGGGAATGGAAACAGGGTTTGTATCGCGTTCACTTACCTACCCACTCAACCACGTATAACATCCCCCCCCTCCCCCACCCCACTCCCACCCCCCCGCCTTCTACACATGCATGATGTGTAGAGTGTGCATGGCAGTTGTTTCAGAAATGAGTCGTGCGCAGCATCCATTGCGGAACAGGAAATATCCCAGCTGGTGGTGAATCCTTCGTTCCAATGTTATGCTAATGGATGCTTAAGTTTGTTTGTGGGGTTTTTTTGTATTATTTTGTTTTCTGTCATTCAAGGTGCACTTACACTCTAGGAACTGTGTTTGTGTGGTTTTCTAAATTGAAGAGTGCTCTCTTTCTCTCTCTCTCTCTCTCTCTCTCTCTCTCTCTCTCTCTCTCTCTCTCTCTCTCTCTCTCTCTCTCTCTCTCTCTCTGTACTAAACACACACACACACACACACACACACACACACACACACACACACACACACACACACACGCACACACACACACCGCGTCAATGGTTTCCCAATATTTCGGCCTTCTGGGGTCTTCTTCGGGATAATCTAATGATAGATTTGTACACACGCACACACTCACACACACACACACACACACACACACTCACACACACACACACACACACACACACACACACACACACACACACACACACACACACACACACACACACACACACACACACACACACACACACACACACACACACACACACACACACACACACACACACACACACACACATAACACATATATATATATATATAGAGAGAGAGAGAGAGAGAGAGAGAGAGAGAGAGAGAGAGAGAGAGAGAGAGAGGAGAGAGGAGAGAGAGAGAGAGAGAGAGAGAGAGAGAGAGAGAGAGAGAGAGACAGAGAGGTTGGGGCGTATAAAGAACAACATTGCTCTTTCTATGTGAAAGGGTGCCTATTTTCATAAGAAGTACCACCCTATCCTTGCTCATTTCAAATACATTTCCTTAAAATTGCCTGCCGCTAAACACTTAAAATCAAGCAATCATTCTTACCCGAGTGGTATGTTTGTTTGTATATAAAATATGATACACTGACTAGCTATGTTCATAAAGGCATCCTTTATCCTCCACACCCCACCCACACCCCTTTCCTGCTGTGTTCTTCCTAGCTGTGACGCCTATTGAAGGTACTTCTCTCCCTTTTCCTTTCTGACGTCCAGAGGCGTAGGTTTGGCGATCCACCATGAAACATTAGTACTGGTTAAAAATGACTATCAGGATGTATACGACAGTATGACAGATAATCGCATCACAACAACGACAATACATGTAAGCTCAACATTCGCCTATGGGAGGACATGTTGGATCAAGTGCTTCCCCTCTCATGTGGTCGCAGCTAGTTTGTAGATCGCCAGATGTCCTTGACAACCGGGTACCATTGACCTGAAGATCTTGAAAGACAGAGCGTATGATTCTCAGCCGTAAAATGCCTGGCAGTGTTCTGTAACCAGATTAACGCGACATCAGCGCTGCAGCTTGTTTCCCATTTGCTCCCAAAGCGTTCCGTAGCGGAAGTCAGAAGTCGTTGAAAAGGGCGACATGATGGTGGTGATTGTATTCAAATTTTGTTTTGAATTTCGCGTGTATGGTTTTATTTGTCTCTGATGTTCTTTGTGCTATTAGCTCACCTCCATTAGCACCTCTAATTGATATATAATCTAGTGTTTTGCGTTTTGCTGAATATGGGAACGAAAACGTATCTATCATCAGCACGAATGTCATTTTTTCTTTCGATAAAAGTTTGGTGATGAGAAACATGGCTGCCTAATACAACACAGATCGTTCTTACCAACGGTAGCGCAATACTTTCTCTTGCAACCCACAGCCGAACTTTAGTCGGTGTCAAGTGGGTGTACCTGCATTTTCAGGCACCACACGTAAGGCCATGTCTTCCCGTGCCGACCCTCATGTCGTCTTAAACCTTGGTCGGGACGAGACTTGCATTTTCTTTTACTCCCAAAAAGTGAGACTACAGAACAGACTAGGAGCTTTTTGGAGCTGTTGTGTCTGTCGTCCTGGTGTGTGTGTGTGTGTGTGTGTGTGTG
>JADBJO010013213.1:20000-27500 GCA_016801955.1 Conus betulinus
ATATATATATATATATATATATATATATATATAGAGAGAGAGAGAGAGAGAGAGAGAGAGAGAGGAGAGAGAGAGAGAGAAATGCTTATATTTGGAAAGTCCTATCCTGAATGCAAAAAATATATCAATGAAATATGGGCAAACATAACAAAAAGAAAATGCCTCCTGAGGTGTGACAGGCAGTCACGTGTAAAACCCAGCTCTGCAAACGAAGAGAAATAGCGGTACGTGTGATTTGATGCAGCAACTGCGTGTTTGCAATTGTCATTCTCAGTCAAGCCTATCCGGCCTCTAAGGGCTGTATTCCGTCTGGTGTGTATGGTTGACGGACAGGGAAAAAAAAGACAGTCCTCCGCTCCTCGAACAATAAGTCAGCATGAACATGATCACCCTGCATTACGCTACGCATGTCCCGTGATGACACATGCAAAAGAAGACAGTGGTCATACAGCCATTATTGATCACCACTTTCACGAATTTGATGAACCACGTTTCTAAGGTCAAGCCATTGTTTGCTGCTTTCTTCCCCGCAAAATTGTTTCCAGTTATTTGATGGAAAGTGAAACCGCATTTCTCAAAGGCAGTGTCTTGTGATTCCTTGAGACAGTTATTTTTGTTCCTATTATCTAATTTGATTATTTTGACAAGGTAAAATAGCGTCACTATTGGTATTGGAATATTGACACATTTAAGTGAAACTAAAAATAAAGCAACAGGAAGAAAAGAAAAGAATCAAAGAGGAAACATTGTACGATGCATTTTGTAAGGACATAGACGCACAATTTTCATTGTAATGCACACGTTTTGATCTTCAAAATAATTTGCAAGACCAACATCTTTTGGTTTTAAGATGACACACATTGCATGGATACGCTTATTCATCGAAGCACCACAATAAATTTTGTTTGTATTCATAAACGCTACATAAACCACAGCGAAAAAAAAAAACAGTAAGTACAGGCCAAACAAAAATGGGAGAAAAAGACACTAGTTGGAAAGTTACGGGCATTTGATATAAGATACAAAACAAACATGTCTTATTCAGATGCCACAAATGGCATACATTAAACTTTTTTAAAAATTGTTGCTTATTGGTTGTAGAGTATAGACAGGCACACGACAATCCTCGTATGAATTACTGCTGATTTGATCCTAAACCAAACAAAAATGAAATGCCACTCTCAAAGCAATATAACAATACCTACTGCTTTTTTTTCACATTTCTTTCAACAGTTTGCCTGTGTTTCAGTTTTTACAGCAGCTTTGCATTAAAATCAGCAATGTTCCTGAATATAAGGCCCTCGTTGGAAAACTCTTAGCAGAAAACACACAAAAAAGCCACTGTGTGTGTGTGTGTGTGTGGGTGTGACTGTGCGTTTTTGCATGTGTGTGTGTGTGTGTGTGTGTGTGTGTGTGTGTGTGTGTGTGTGTGCGCGCGCACGTTTGTGTAGGCATGCAACAGACGTTTGTGTGTGCATGCCTGTATGCATGTGCGCGCGCATCTGTGTGTGTGTGTGTGTGTGTGTGTGTGTGTGTGTGTGTGTGTGTGTGTGTGTTTAGCTCATTCACACTTTTACTAGAAAAAAGGATAATGTTTGTTTTTCCTTTCTAGCCTTTTTTTTCTTTTTAGCTTTTCACATATACGCTGACACACAGACATGTATGCATTAACAGATACTCGTATATCTATGCATATGCACATACAAATGTTTGAAGACGTGCTACCACAGCAGAGAGAGGGGGGAAGGAGAGATAGATAGATAGATAGATAGATAGATATAGATAGATAGATGATTGATTGATTGATTGATTGAGAGAGAGAGAGAGAGAGAGAGAGAGACAGAGAGAGAGAGAGTATGAGAGAGAGACAGTGGCATTCACAGAGACAAAGAGACAGAGACAGAAGGAAATGGAAAGAGATGGGAGACAAAGACAGGTGCGGGGAAAAAAAATCAATCTAATATCGACAAACATAAGGGAGAAAAACGCCTTCTGAGGTGTTACAGGTAGTTGAGTGTAAAACGCAGCTCTGCAAATAAACAAAAAATGGTACGAGTGATTTGATGAAGCAATTGCGTGCTGGGAATATGCATTCTAAGGGATCCCTCCAAGCTCATCCAGCCTCTGAGGGCTGTATTACGTCTGGTGTGTGTGGCTGATGGATGGGAAAAGAAAGACATCCTCCCACTCCTCAAACAAAAAAAAAGTCAACAGAACATAATCAAAGGCAAACTACCCTGCATCACGCAAGTCATGTCCCGTGATGACACATTACAGAAACTGCAAAAGAGAGGACAGCAGTCAAACAGCCATTATTGATCACCACTTTCACGAATTTGATGTACCACTTTTGTAAGGTAAAGCCATTATTTGTTGTTTGTCCCCCTGGTCAAATTGTTTTCCGTTGTTTGATGGAATGTGAAACTGCATTGGTAACACTATCAACACAAACCCTCGCTCTGCTCTGTGTGTCCAGTTGTTGTTGTCTCCTTCATCATGTTTTATTCAGATGGATTACCCCGTCTCCTCGACAAAGGTGGCAGTAGTACGTCGCAGGTCCTCCACATGTGTCCAGTTCACACAGCAGTCACAGCACTGACATTTCCTCAGGACACCTGATTTTGACCATTTTAAATCCATTTTCCTTAAAAGCCTAAATCCGACAGTGATTTTATGTTTGCACAGTGAAATAGAGAGGTATCTTTCATCTTCCTGATGATAAATGTTTTAAATGTCAAAACAATATTTTTTTTGTTGTTGCTTGATTGCGTCGCAAATGACATACCTCGAACAAGGAGCATTGGTTGAGTGTTTGAAGACGCCAACAGGTTGGTTGCGTTCTCTTCAAATTAACCAATGAAAATCGATTGTTAGTAGCTTTCTAACTGGTATGATATGACGTAGAATGGACTGTATCTGTACGCTGACACTACTGGTTAAAATTCTGCGGGAAGTTCGGTCATATTTATTTTTAGAAGACCGTCGCTGTCATTCTCGCGACGTGTCCTGAGTGACACATCGCTTGCCGCGGGTTGTTTCGCCCCACATCGCCGAGTGGTAAGTCGGCCGCCGCGATCGTTCTCGCGGCGTGTTGCGAAAAAGTTAAAGGCAGTGAAGTTTGATTCTTTGAAGAAGTTAATTTTGTTTCTGTTGTCTAAATTTATTCTTGTGGCAAGGTGTAATAACGTACTGTTGGGTGTTGGAAGACTGATACATTTAAAGAGAAACTAGAATTAAGCAACAAAAAGAAAAAGAGAAGAATCAAAGGGGAAACATTGTAAGAGAACATAGATGGATGTTGTATGGCCATAGACGCCCAACCTACGATGTAACGTTTAAAGATTCAGAATAGTTTTCAAGACCAACACCTTTCGGTTGTAAGATGACACACAATAGATGGACTCGCTTATTGTTTCACAACATCATATTAAATCTCAATTTGTATTCATTAACCACAGTGGGAAACGAATAAGTACGGGCCAAATAAAAATGGAGAAAGAAAACCAGTTGGAAAGTACACACATTTCATATAATACATGAAACGTGCATATCTTAATTAGACGTCACATTTGGCATGCATTAAGATTAAAAAAGAAAAAAAGAAAGAAAACGAACCTGCTAGATGTTTATTGGTTGTAGGGTCTAGACAGGTACATGTCAATCCTCGTACGAACTACTACTGATCTGATCCAAAACCGAACGAAATGGAATGCTACTCTAAACACTATATAACAATACCTTCTGTTTTTTCACTACTCTTCGACATTTTCAACATTCTGTCTGTGTTCCGTTTTATCACAGCATTTTGGCTGAAGATAAGGCCATTGTTGAAAAACTCTCAGCAAATAAAAAGAAGAAAAAAAAACTGTTGGTGTGTGTGTGTGTGTGTGTGTGTGTGTGTGTGTGTGTGTGTGCGTGTGTGTGTGTGTGCGTGTGTGTGTGTGTGTGTGTGTGTGTGTGTGTGTGTGCGCGCATGCGTGCATCTGTGTGTGCATGCGCGCACGAGTGTGTGTGTGTGTGTGTGTGTGTGTGTGTGTGTGTGTGTGTGTGTGTGTGTGCATGTGTGCATGCATGTGTGTGTGCATACGCGCATGCGCGAAAGTGTGTGGGTGTGTTTGTGTGTGTGTGTGTGTGTCTGTGTGTGTGTGTCTGTGTGTGTACGCGTGTGCCCATGAGACAAACCATCTTACGTGCATGTCACACATTGCATACATGAAGCGTTAGAAAGCATGACGTGCCTAATCCATGTCAGCAGCAGATTATAGACAGGTTCGTTTCGATCCTGGCATGAACTACTGCTGCCTGGAACCAAACTTGAACGAGGTGAAATGCCAGACTCTTAAACAATTTTCCTTCAACAGTTTCAGCAGTTTTGCATAACAATAGCAATGTTCCTGAAGGTACGGTCGTTGTTGGAAATCTACCAGCTGACAAACATGTTGACGTGTGTGTGTGTGTGTGTGTGTGTGTGTGTGTGTGTGTGTGTGTGTGTGTGGTGTGGGGGGGGGGGCTGCGTGTGTGTATGTTTATGTGTTGTGTGCGCGTGTGCGAACGTTTTTGCATGCGTGTGTGCGTGTGTGTGCTTCGCGCAATGCATGCATGTGTGTGTGTGTGTGTGTGTGTGTGTGTGTGTGTGTGTGTGTGTGTGTGTGTGTGTGTGTGTGCTTTCAAAGACTGCCGTGAAGATAGTTGAAATAGAGTGTGCTATGCAGTACATTGGTTTGAAGTCTGACTCTCTTGCATGTTGATGAAAGCTACGATTTTGTCGTTTCCTTCAGGGAGAAAGACTAGGAGGAACGGTTGACTTTCTTTCTGTGGAACAAATCAGATTTGCTTTGTGCATGGGCAGAACTGTTTTCCTTTTGGGGAGCATGCATGTGTATCATTTTGAAGTTTACGATCCACCACCTGGGGGGGAAGTTTTATTCCGTCCTAATGTTTTTTGTTTTGTTTTTTTTTTTTTATGTGTTTTCGAATGGCCAATGTGTAAATCTAATTGATTTTCATAAGAGAGAGAGAGAGAGAGAGAGAGAGAGAGAGAGAGAGAGAGAGAGAGAGAGAGAGAGAGATCGGCGATTCATGTAGTAATGAACAACTTCAACATTTATAAGGGTTTGCTACTTTACGAGCTCGAGATTCCGTTGTGTGAAGGAACTGGCGGGATAGCTGTTGGATGCTTTGGAACAAACAAACAATACTTTAAAATCAGATGCCACACGAATAGATCTTTACAAAACCTTCCTGTTGCTTTATGAATGCTGTAAGACCAGTATGAAGTTGGAAATTTATGGTAGCAGCTGACAAATGGGAAAACATTCTTACGGAGAGCTCGACAGCAGAAGGGTTTATCTCTTAAGTTTTGGTTTTGTCTTTCAGAGAAGTACATGGGTCCTATATGCCTATCTCCTGTCATTTGCGTTCGTTCTTTCTTTCCTTTGTTCTTTTTCTTTTCACTCTTACCCTCACCGCTATTGGGCATCTGTTCAACATTTGCCATTTCAAGCCATTTGAAGTTCATTTTTTTCTTCCTCTACGAGCAGGCCTAGCATGAACTCTTCTCAACAGCCTCTGGTGACTGTACAGCGCAGGTCGATGAAGCAATTGTGATGCCAGATCATGTTCTAGTTGATGTTGTCCTCTAGTGATTCCACCGCGCTGGTGATGATATTCTATATTAGTAGAGGCCAGTGTTGCTTCAAGATCAGCATCTGGTGCAGAAACCAGACCTTGTATTTATCAGAAAGGTCATGCTGGCCCATAGGCTTGGTTTTACCATTTGACCATCCATTTGCTAAGTTTCCTTTCCTCTCACTGAGCCTTTCAAGAAGTCATCACACTACCTTCCAACGCTATTTATTGCTTCGTCTGTCACTGATGAAATGGATAGCTACAGGGAATGTAAATGTTTGGGCTTTTTTTCTTCCCTATCTTTCTGCAGGCGTCAGTACTTCTTCCGTTCGGAACTCATTTTGGATGAAGCAACCACTTCGTCATAAACTTTCAGTATTATATAACAAACAGGTTAGATACTCCTGCTCCCATGATAAAACACATACATCTGGCTTCATGTTTGTTTTGATGATGATAATGATGATAATGAATACTTATATAGCGCCTATTCTGGGCTAGAGACCAAGCTCTAAGCGCTTTACAATCAACACTCGTTTACACAACGGGCTGCCTACCTGGGTAGTGCCGACTGAAGAGCTGCCAGCTGGCGCTTCATTCAGTCGTTTCCCGTGTCATCCAGTCAGTATCGTTCAATATCAATCACTCATTTTCCTTACTTCCCTCATTCTTTCCATTTCTCACTCAGGGTGCATGCTATGTGTAACGTGTCATCCATACCAACGGCCAAACTGGCCTACTCTTCCGAATATTGGTGATGGGATTTTACGTGTGTGCAAGATGTTATGCATGCGTTCACACACGGAACCTCGGTTTATAGTCTCATTCAAAGGACTGTATGGGAAATGGAGTCAGAACCAATGTTAAACTCGAGGGAAAAATCCCCTTGTACCGAAACGCCCTGGCGGAGGCTCGAACCTGCAACCCCAGGATCACTCCGGTTTTGTGTGCTCTGTGTTGTCATTTCTGCTGTGTGATTCAATGTCATAAACAACATTCGTCAGGAGTTGTGGGCCTGCATGCATTTCATCAGGGAAACAAGAGTTACCTTACTTGCTTGTCACTTAATGTCTGCTGTTTCTTGCCTCATTTAGGATTTCCTTTCATGCTAATCCAACCGATGTTACCTGTAATTATTTCTGTTCATCCATCTGTTAATTTGACTTTATTCAAGATTGAAAAAGCTGTGCCAGTCTTGAATAAAAGTCAATTTATGTTCGTTCATTTTTTCGAGTTGTTGTTGCTTTGTAGATGTGCCAGGTACTAGGCTTCTGGGAAAGCTATAAACATTGATTCTTGGGTTTTCTCTTGCTTGTTCTGTATACTCTATATTTTCATCTTCAGCAAGCGTTTCAATGTTGTTAGAAACATTCGTTTGGAGTTATGATCGCGATTTTATTTCATCATAACAAAAAAAAAGGATGGATCTTAACATGCTTGTTATTAAAAGTTCCTTTCTCCTTAATATTATGGTTTTACATCATCCTTTGAGAAGAAGACAGACAGAGGAAGTCTCTCTCTCACACCCACCAATATAGACTTCATGTATGTATTGCCCACAATAGCTTAAACCATTTTTTTTCCCCTGATCAGATATTTGATTCCATCAAATCACGTAAAAGAAACATTTTGTTCGGCACGCACACCAATACACACTTCAAAATTACGTAAAGGAAATATTTTGTTGGGTACACATGCACGCACATCCTTCCCCCACCTTACACGCTTTGTCTATTTATTGGCCTGAATGGCTTAAGCCATTTTCCCTGAATACACTTCTTTATTATTGCACTCAATGGCTTATTTTTATTTTTTTACCTGAATAGGCCTTTGATTCCATCAAAATCACGTAAAGGAAATTTTTGTTTCACA
>JADBJO010013213.1:37500-53625 GCA_016801955.1 Conus betulinus
GCTGGCTAAAACCCGGCTGTTTTGTCTGACATTCAATTTTTTGTCGGACAAAACGGTCTGGTGGACAAAATGGTCGTTGTCGTATATAATATTGTCGCTCATAAAATCGTGTCACGGCGACAGTATTTCCTGGGAAATACTGCAGCTGGTTCTTGAAATATTGTCTCTCATAAAATCGTGTCACGGCGACAGTATTTTCCTGGGAAATACTGCAGCTGGTTCATTAAAAATTATCGCTGAGCGACTTAATTTAATATAAAATTGGTACCGCAAAAGGATTTCACAAGAAATATCCATAAATCGTGTTGTTGCCTAAAAATAAAATCATGTCGCAGCGACAGCATTTCATATAAGAAATTGCTGCCAAAGAAAAGTTGTCGCTCTGAGACAGCATTTCCCGTAAAATACGACGTCGAAGACCTGATCGGTCTCTGCCCCAACTCTACCTAACCCCCCCCCACTCTCTCTCTCATGGTATTACGTATCAGTTTGCCCCATTGTCTTTCTGTCTATTATTTTATGTGTCTGCTTGACTGTCCGGTCTATCTTTCTGTCTCTGTTTTTTCTCGCTCATTCTCTCTATGTATCGCCCTTCCTCTATCCGTTTGACTCTCTTTAGTTTCACTCTGTCCATCAAACTGTCAGTTGGTCTCTGCCTTAAGCTCAAATATCCAATCACATTTTCTTTTTTCCCCAAACGTTTTTAAGCCTGCCACCTCCTCAACAGCACTCCCTTTTATTTGATAAATTATTGTAGGCCCTATCTAACTAGCCGCAATTCTTAAACATTCAAAGATTTTGGTCAAAAGAAGCGACTATTGTCTCCAATTTCAAAGCAAGAAAGATCAGATGTTGCAGAGTCACTGTCTTTGACGCCTTTCAACAGTCACAGAATATATATACACAATTCAAAGAGTTCCGAATCGTTTGAAATTCACTGACGTCATATTTTTCATTTTTATTGTATTCATTTGATGCTCTCTCTCTCTCTCTCTTTGTGTATGTGTGCGTGCGTGTGTATTTACATTCGTGTTTTCACCACTGCAGGGAGAGTTAGGTACCATGGGAATAGCTGCCACAGGGAACAGCTGTTGCGAAGCGAAGCAAGTGGGGCAAAGCCACTAGTATATATGGAAACAATCCAAGACACTATCCACAACAGAGAGTGTATAATAATAGCTTATCCCACTTTCATGAATAAAAACTCATTAAGAAAAAAAAAGTTCCTGTGCGCCTCTTCATACTTTGTATGGGGATTTTGCAATTTAGACACTAACCTCTTTTTGGCTTTTTTTTTGAGTGCATGTTTGTGTGTATGCGTTTTTCTTCTTCTTCTTCTTCTTTTTTTTTTAAGTAACAATAGGACCATGTTTCAAAATCTGTGTCATAGATTTGTGTGAAATGTTGTGGATATTTTGAAGTCAGAAGTGCCAAGTTAGACCCAAGGAGGAAACCACAGCACCCATGACCTTCACCTGGAAACTGGCAATATTTTTACAGCCATAATATATTGTGATGTCTTTCCGTTGTGATCTTTAAATTTTGTGTGTGTCTGAATTAAACCATAGTCATTATGAATATGGGGTACTGATCAATGTGAAGGTGAAAATCACAGACATAGCTTAATGAAGTCTTGTTTATGAGTTTTATTTTATGTCTAACCTTTAAATGTGGCAATTTTTGTGTTACCATATTTTTTCTATACCCATTAACAAAACAAATGCAAACCCATCAACAAAACAAATGCTAAAATTAAACTTTTTTAGTTTTAAAAGAAGGAAAACTTCTAATCTATGTTATTATTTAATGAAAATTGAATATTGCTATAACCTTAAGCCGGAATGTCGAAACCCATGTGGTAATGAAAAGGAAAAAGAAAATTAAAAACTGTTACACACACTAAGTTCTCATCCCCAGCTGGAGCACTTGTACTATTGTGTTTAAGGTTTCAGCTGGTGGAATGATTCTTGGAGCCTTCAAGACAGTGTTTAAAAAGAATGTCCCCCATGAAAATCCACTTTTGCCACTCTTAGACATTTCTCTGTAAGGATGTTGCTCTGTCTGAGTGTCAGTAACAAGACCAAACATACCTCTGCTGTTCACTCTGGTCAAAATTTGCAAACTATGCTTTTTGCATTTCTTTTGCTGGTCACTAGTGGTCCGTATATAAGTTAAGATTTTCAAAGTTGGGACGTGATTGTAAATAATGAATGCTGTTCCAGTTTAAGGGCATAATAGGATTTGAGCCATATATCCCATGCAGCCTTGGGGTGAAAAATATGCAAATCTGCAATGCAGCATGAGACCAAACCTACTGTGCAACCGATGGCTGAAACAAGAACAATGCAGTCAGCCTCGGGCCGAAAACTGAAATTGCCAACTAGAATTTGAAAATAACTTGGAGCCTGGGCTGAATTTGAGAACCTATGTCCAAATTTACAACATAGCCCACGATTAAGCGTATATTCGCCAACAGTTGCAAAGTCATTTTTTGGCTGAAGGTTGTAATGAATTTTCAGTTCAAGGATGCATTGTAACTCGGGTCAAGGATTGGCATGCAAATTCAGCCAAAGGCTGCATGGTAATTTGGCTGAAGACTACAATGTATTTTATGTCCAAAGCTGCACTGTATATACAGTGGTACCCCCCTTATAGGACCTCCCATTATTAGACTCTCCCACATGACCTACTTCTCCGAAACACTGTTCTTTGTGTGTATTAAAATAACCCCCTTTTATAAGACCCTCCCTTATAAGATCTAATTTTGGTGATTTTTTGAAGGTCTTATAAGAGGGTACCACTGTATCTGCCCAATTCCACTTCCACAATTAAGGTCATAGATGTACATACTACATATATGCCTGAGTATTTTAAGACAGAGAAGGAAAGTTCACACAGTCAGAGGCAAACATAAAGAGGCACAAAATTAACAAAGAAATATTAGGTCTGACAACATTTACCCAGACAATGAAGCCTTAAATATTTGGACACTAAAGTGTTTTATTTAGAAAGAGAAATCAAATTGTAATGCAAAACTTGTCACTGATCAAGGAAAAAAGAAGGAAACATCAACAAAAACATCATGCAACAGATTCTTTTCTAGCAAACTTAGAAAGAACAGATAAATCTTATCAGTTGATTTGTTCTTTACCAAACTTAGCAACAGATAAACCTATCCAATCAACACCTGGATCCAGAACATCCTGACAGGCCAGCAGCAAAGGGTGGTTGTGGATGGTGCCATATCGGGTGTCATTTCTGTGGAGTCTGGAGTTCCCCAGGGCTCAGTCCTGGGAACTGCCCTATTCCTCCTCTACATTAACGATCTCCCCAAGCAACTATCCTTGGCCACTCGCCTTTTTGAAGACGACACACTCTGCCACAGGAAAGTTGACTCCCCTAGCGATCATGAGAACCTTCAGCAAGACTCAACAGAATGGCAAGCTGGGAAACAAGAGAAATGCCAGACTCTTCATGTCACCAGGAAGAACAACAGCAAACTGACACTTACCAACTGCATGGTCAAAACCTGGAAACAGCTAAGGAGTCTAAGTACTGGGAGTCATCAACTCCAGCGTCCTTAGCTGGGACACTCACATAATAATATGACCAACAAAGCCAGCAAGACTCTTGGCTTCCTTCAACGAAATCTAAAGGTTGGGTCAGTTAGTATCAAAGAAAAGGCCTACAAGCATTGGTACAGCCCATACTGGGAGTATGCGGCACCTGTCTGGGACACCTACACTGCCAAAGACATCAGCAGAGTGGAAAAGGTGCAGCTTTCAGCTGCCTGCTGGGTGGTCAATAGGTATCGCCAAACATCCAGCGTGGAAGACATGATTAGGCAGCTGCACTGGACCCCTCTCGCAGACAGGAGGCGCACCGCGAGACTTGTACCCTCTTCAAGTACCACCATGGAGAGGTTACCATCAACACCCCTTCCAGGCCAACCCCAGGCCAAACCCCCCCACAAGGCCTACACGACAATCCCACCAGTCTCCTATCTCCTTTCCTTCCTGTAAGACCAACTACAGGAAATATTCCTTCTTCCCATGGACCATCAATGAGTTGGAATTGCCTTACATCTGAGGCCATAAACATCATCCTCAGTGAAAGCTTCAAATCCCGGATCTGATGCCCTTCCCCCTTTCCTCCCTCCCCACCTGCCCCTTCCCGTCTCCCCCTAAACATGGTCGTGTCCACTGCTCCCCCCTCCCTATCCCCATTCTCCCCGTTCTGCCCCTCCCCATTGTCAACACTGTATAGCTGATCTTCTGGGGCAGCATATTTCCACTGAGACTGCTACCGGAGACCCCCCAAAATGTCAGAACCTTCAAAATGATGAAGGTGGACATTAAATGAAAGGAGTTGAACTTTACACACTTTCACAATAAACTCTGAACTGCAATGCAACTTACGATTAAATTTGCATTGCAGCCTTTGACTGAAATTACAATGCAACCCATGATTACAGCTACTGATGCAGCTACAGACAGCCACCAACCTCACATTGCAGCCTTGGACCGAAAAAATAAATTGCAGCATTGGGTTAGAAAATGAATGTGCAGTCTTGGGCCGAATATACAACATATGAACAAATCTAGAGTCATAGCCCATGACTGAATGTATATTCCGCCCAGAGGTTGCAAAGTAAATTTTTTGCTGAGAACTGCAGTGTACTTTCAGCCCAAGGTTGCCTCATCATACAGCCAATGACTACATACAATGCCTGTTCTGCCAAGGGCTGCAATGTATTTTTTGGTCCGAGACAGCAATGTCATTCTGCCGTAGGCTGCAAAGCAACTTTGACTGAGGGCTACAAAAATATGTTCAATTCGGTGTTGGACCATACATTCGGCTGAAGGATGCATTGTATATTCATCCAGTTCCACACTCCCAATTAATGTCATAGATTGAACATTTTCTGAAGTTTTGAAACATCCTTTAAACAGTTTCAAACACAGCTGCCAAGCCTTCCCGGAATTTTTTTTTCTTTCATTGAAAACTTTAGTTTTCACAAGAGCTATTTTCTTCTGTTCATCTAAGTCCCTGCCTGCAAAAATGTTTCCGCCCCTCAAAGTCAAAAACTCGACAATGGCCTGTCTGCTCGGCAGACAGCCTTTTGAGCCTGTCCCTTCTGCCCTTATGAAAATCTCTCAAAGTGTGAACACACGATTTCAGTTGCATCAGAGTTCCACTGATAGTAACCCCTTCGCACAGCTTTAGGTTTTGCTGTGGTTGGTTCAAGCGTGGAACTGAATCTTTGTGGTTTCACGTGGAATGTCTGGCGCAGTGTCATTTGATGTTCCTGCCATTTTCACATTCTTGCATTGCTGTGTGTGTGAGAGTGAAGGGGATTGAACATCATTTTTTTGCCTGAGATGTTGAGCATTCAGAGGAATTAGGAATGCTTTTTCCATTTTGGTCAATCTGAAACAAGAACCCCCCCAACTCTTGTCATTTCCATAATGGCAAGGGAGACTGGTAGACATTTTTATTCATCTCACTGGAATGTCCCATGTGTCCTGTAAAATATGTCCCCTCTGTTCCTCAGGCAGATCTTGAAGAGCAAAAATTGTTGACGCTCTATGACGAAACTTGTCTGCTATGAGTAAACTCGGCCTTTCCAACTGACCTTCAAGAGAAGGCCAAAATGGCTTGTATGCTGTTGTGTAGCCTGAATGCGTGATATCCTTGGAACCACCAGTGTTGGGAAACAAATAAGGATTGTCATTCTCGATGCTTGCATTTGACCTTTCCGAGACCAGCTTTCTCACTGCTTCAATTGTGTCTTTAGGAATCAAAACAGGCACCAGTTTGCGGCTTCCTTTTCCTGCCTGGTATGCTAACTTATTCTCTTTGATAAGAACTTGTTCGAGAGGATCCTGAACATTTGCAACCATTTCAGGTCAATCCAATGGTCTTCTTTCTTCTGCTTCTTGCCATTCAGTCAAAGTCAATCGGGCTGGTTCACCACCACGCCTTGCATTGAACATTGTTAGTCTTGACACAATCAAGTTTCGCAACTCTACAAAGTCATGAGTGTCATACATTCTATATTCATCTTCTAGCATGGCTTTCATTCTCTCCAGTATGTACTTCCTAACAATGCATATGTCCTTTTCAAGCGGCATCTCTCTCTGGGTTTACGAAGTGAGTGTTTCTTCGCCTTTCACATTCAAGTTCTGCACTGAAAAAACAAAAACTCCCAGTTGTTTGTCAAACAGCTGAGAAGTAGTCCACTTCAACAGACTTTGCTATTTCATTCAGTTGTATGTAGTGGCCTTTCATCATTTTTAATCAGTCTTTTCAACATGTAACCTATAGACAATTTCAAGGCTGATTTCTGTCCCATCCCATTTTCTTTTCTCACCAGACTTTCAATGGCTTTGTTCCAGCAAATCATAATACTTTCTGTTCAGTAGTTCTTCACCTGTAAGGGATTTGAAATCACTGGCATTTCGAACTTCCAGAAGCAATTTTCCCCATCAGCCGCATTTCCCCCATTATGCTTTGTCTTTTCTTTCGGCCAGATTTGGCCCAGAGCTTCTCCGTCCAAGAAGGAGAATGGCCATGTCTGTTCGACAAAGATTGCCAACTTCATTGTCCCTGAAGTGTTTTCAATATTTCTTTTCGAAAGTCTTCAGGAATAGTTTCACTAACAGGTTCGCAAATGTCAATGGTTTCTGCCTGCAGGCTTTCATTCCTCGAACAAATGCTTCTGTTTGTGCTTTCTGATAAGTTTCTTACTACTGAAGAAGCCATTACAGCCTCCACAAAGCACAACTTTTACTGTTGCCCTTGACGTCTCTCCCTGATCAACTGTTCAGGTCCAATGCCCTGTCCCAAAAGTTCTTTATTTCTGTTCAGAATGCCAGCTTTTCTGATTGAATCAAAGGCTTTGCTTGCTGACGAGGAGGTAGCTTTAAAGCTGCTTGAACTTGTTCTTTATCGGAATGCTTTTCTTTTCAGATGTCTTTTGAGATTACTCTCAAAAGACCCCCACAATACAGACAGGGTCTTTTGGGTTTTTCCCCGATCTACAAGATGATGCTGCTAAATTTGAAGTAGCCGAGACTGAAGCAGTATCAACTGATGGCGACGTGGCAGTAGCTGTGACTGAAGCAGCAGCAGCTGGTGTGGCAGTAGCTGAGACTGAAGCAGTAGCAGCTGATGGCGACGTGGCAGTAGCCGAGACTGAAGTAGTAGCAGCTGGTGTGGCAGTAGCTGAGACTGAAGCAGTAGCAGCTGGTGTGGCAGTAGCTGAGACTGAAGCAGTAGCAGCTGCTGGTAAAGTGGAAGGCACACCTGCTGAAACACATCAAATAACAAACAAGACAAAATTATTTTAGGAACAAGGATCTAAGGGTCTAGGGCACCCTGTCCCCTCCACCCCCTGACCAGTCCCCCCTGCTATTTTGACTTCTGGCCATACCCCCCCCTACCCCCCCCCCCCCCCCCCCCCCCCCCCCCCCCCCCCATCTTGCACCCCTGGTATTTTTTTGCCCCCGGGTCACTTGTCCCATTCCTGATGGACATTTATCCCAGGAATATGTTTTTGTGTGTATGTGTGTGCAGTGTATGTGTGTCTGTCTGTTTCTCTCTCTCTCTCTCTCTTGTCTGCCTCCGAATGCGTGTGCACGTGTGTATGTACCAGTGTTAGCATTCAGTCCATGTGCACACAAGTGCATGTACGTATGTATACATCAGATGGAAGTGAGGTTATGTTATTACATAGATTATTTCCATCTGTGTGTGTGTGTGTGTGTGGTGTGTGTGTGTGTGTGGTGTGTGTGTGTGTGTGTGTGTGTGTGTGTGTGCATGTTGTGTGTGGTGTACAGGGAGGTGCAATGAGTAGCAAAAGTCCAGGGTTTTTGCACACACACACACACACACACACACACACACACACCCACACACACACACACACACACATGCAACTGCGCACACGCACACACACACACACACACCACACACACACACATTCAGTAAGTAAATGTCCGTGAAAATGTCTGCCAGAAAATGGGTTGCAAATGACCAGAGGAGAAATGGACTGAGTGACAAATGGTTTCCAGGGATAAATAAATAGCAGGGGTAAGTGACCAGAGGCAAATGTCCCGGGAATGGGGTGGGGGAAGAAGCCTGATACCAAGGAGTAAAAACTAAAATATGAACATGTGTGGTTGAGTTGTAGACATGTGCTCCATCCATTATGCTCCATTATATGTCACACCTAATCATCTTCAGCACTCACATGCAGACCTAGTCTCTGATAGCCATCATATTTACTACTCAAAAGAATTCAGAGAGTCATTGCATATTTTAAAGGCTGATTTTTCAAACATCAAAAATTTATTTGTTGTATGCATCCTAAAATAAGTGATCCTATCTATGAAGTAGATGTCCACGTAATGCGATTTTGTGTTAAACACAAACGTTACCTCATTTGGCGTCCCATAGTGTGCACAAAAAAGGAGCATACACAATAACAGAAAAATGACTGCACTTGGGATACGTTTTTGCTGACCAAGCAGTAACGACACAAATGAAAACTGAAGTGCATGTGCCGGGCAGGTCTTCTCTCACCATATTTTAAGCAGTTACTCAGTTCAGATGCGTATGTAAGAATGTGGCATCTAGGCCTTTTAAGCCATGCCCACAAGACGACGACAAAGTGAGACTGAATGTGTGGATGGCAGTGGAATGCCTTCAGGAGGGTGTGTGGCACTACAAGAAGTTGACAGGCGACTACGAGTGAGTCTTTCAGTCATCCAGAGACTAAGGGACAGCTATAACAACATTGGAAGTGTGCAGGAGTCACACAGGCTTGGGTGACCAAGATGACAAGGACAGAAGATGGTTCCATCATCCTTAAAGAACAAAACTGCCACTACTCTGAAGATGCAGCTACAGACAGCCACCAACCTCAGCATCAGTGACCAGACAATTCGCAACTGGCTACATGAAGTGAACACTCAAATCAAGGGCAGGCTGCTGTGCAAGCCCCATTTTGATCAACAACATCACCGGGCCACATGTCTGGACTGCGCCCGGCATCATCTTGCATAGACAAAGCAGCAGTGGTCCAGGGTGCTCTTTTCTGATAAGTCATCACACTTCACACTGTCCTTAAACAACGACAGAAGCTGCTTTTATGTAATGTCAGAAAGGGTCCATGTTTTTATGGGAAGCTAAAAGACATTTGTGCGCGAGTGAAGCAGTTTTTTAATTTACATTTATTAAAATGGTCTCATTGTTTTGTGAGTAAATTTCATCATCCCCCCAAGGTAATTATTACAGGAAGTCAGTCATATGACATCTTGCATTCTGGAAAGAAACAAATAACTAAACAAATTTTTTAAAAAAGCCATCTCACCTAAATCTGTCGATCATGCATTGAATATAAAGGGAGTGGTCCTGTGATAGTAGACACGCTGCCCACTATCACATTGAACAAATCTGATTTCTGAGACCCCAATGTCGAGTAGGTTTATTCAATGTTGTTTTTTTTTTCCACGAGACCAGAGCAAATTTAATGTTGTGATCTATGAAAATGGTATATTTCAAGCATTTTTCAGCATATTTCTTGCAGAAAACATACACCTGATTTACCCCACCTTTTAACACCATTTTGGCAAGAGGCTGATCTATTCTACCGCCAAATTATCTGGCAACCAGAAATTCCAAATAGGAAGACAAGCAATGACTATAAAATAAGCACTTCCGTCATTCTAACTTTAGTGGAGACACCCTTGGATCTGGATACCCTTTGATATTTTGATAAATTTATGATAGTGTGCTGTTGAAGTTGATGACATGTTTGTTGCAAATAAGTTCAGTGCTTTTATATATTAGAAACGCTGCTGAGGCCGTGTATGCAACTAAAACCTTTGTCAAACCATCTCTTTTCAATAAAGAAAATAAACGTCTCTGAACTTCACACCAGTCATTACATGTCGAAAATGAGCTGCATTTACAGGGGTCTGCTTTCCCTAACTAGTTTTCTTGTTATAAGAAGGTTTGAGAGTCACGTTAGGCGTTTAAAAATGGGTCTACTGTCAACTGGTGATTCTACAGAAGAGTTGACGTTTATCATCAGCAGTCTGTTGCACTCGCTGATGGTGGAAAGTGTGCCATTTTCTTTTTTTTTTTTTCAGTCTAAAAAAAAACCCAGAGATAACTAATAAAAAACATGAAAACTAACCTTTCATATCTGACATCCCATTTCAGCTTTGCTTTAGGCGAGGGATATATCTCTGGCAGTCTGTAAGAATCTTCATCTGAAATGAATTTAAACAAATAAGTACATATCACTTCAAACCCTTCGTGCCATAAAGTAAACTGCTCATTATCACCCCAAAACTTGCAGCTGAACTGTATGTAGTCTTTGTAATGCCATTTAACATACACACACAGGGAGTGGAGAGAGAGACATCCCAGGTAAAAAGAGGCAGAAACAGATCAGAGACAGCATATAAAATTGTATGTTTACTCGCTTTCTCTCTCTCTCTCTCTCTAACTCGCTCATATTTTTAACAATGGTCAGGCGACTTACGTATACCAAATTTTTGTTTTTCTCAAAGATGGAGTGTGGTGGGATGTTGAATAATGGTCACACACATGATGTTCTGACCCATAGCTGATGCATTTATGCCTTAGTAATCAGGCACTTTGGCTGTTAAACAGGAGTCTTTAATTATGGTACATGAGAAAAAAATTCTGATATATGTCTGTGTGATCTACAAACATAACATATAACTGCTGTTTTTTCCCTACTGAACACATTGTAAAAGATAACCAGTTATGGTCACCAAAAAGGAAAGAAAGGATTCAGAAGACCATAAACCCAAATTCCACACCATGTCTATGCTAATGTGATCAGAACTGGATGTACATCTCAAGTTTATGAAATGAACCAGAAAATAATAGAAAAGAAGCACCCAAAGGTGTTGAAGAAACCAAGGTATGCAACAGTCATGTTTTGCCTGTCAATAAGAACAGTCTTCCCCAGTTCTGGGAGCTTGTAAACACTAAGTATGCAATGGATCCTAGTTGCTCCCCCGCTTCATGACCACTAGATGCAATGCAGCAGAATCCTGTACAATGTCCCCATGAATGTATTAGGGCCATGTTTAGGACTCTAAGCCCATCAGTGAGGAACGTAAAGAATAACTAAAATACTCGCGTAAACTGACCCAACCACGCCACATGTTTGCACTCCTAACCCTAATCTTGACCCCAACAATTAACAGCTAACTCGATTTCGCCAAAGTTGAACTCGTTTGAGTTTTTAATCCCTATCATCCATCTGTAAATTTTCTTGTTCATATCAGTCTCCAAATATTCTCGAGTTATCGCTGCCACAGACAAAAAAAAACAGACAAAGCCTTGATTTTTGCATTGAAACACATCACTAACATGTGTGACCATATTATCCCCATAATATACATTTTTACCAAATTTGAAGACATACGGATGGACGGATGGACAAAGTGAAAAACAGTACCAGCGTATCTTTTGTGACAAGTAAAATGCTCCCTTACCACATGATTCTAAATCTGATGACTCTGGTACGTATTCTGAATGAACAGAGTCGTCATCCATCTCCTCCTCCTCTGACTCTGTCAGGGCATCCGGTGGTGGGTCAGAGTCGATGCTGTACTCAATCTTGTCCTCCATCTCCTTGGATTCCATCTGGACATCCATAGTTAGTTATTACAAATTAGTACATCTTCTCCTGCTGCAGTCAATATGGTATCTCTTTTGCGCCACTCCTCCTCACTCTCTCTCTCTCTCTCTCCTTCTCTCCCCATTATGATATCCCCTCTCATTTAAAACATCTTCTTTGTAACCATTAAATCAAAACAATTCAATTCCATTGTTTCATCTCAGTTTGGATTTAAAGAAATTCAAAAAAAATATATAAAAAAGGAGGAGAGAAGTATCTGAATAAATGGTAGGTAGGAACAAGGATGGGAGGGGTTTGAGTTAGTGATCACTCTGCATCAGGTAGTATGGATGGACGGAACAAGTGTGTGTGTGTGTGTGTGTGTGTGTGTGTGTGTGTGTGTGTGTGTGTGTGTGTGTGTGTGTGAGAGAGAGAGAGAGAGAGAGTGTGTGCATATGTGTGTGTGTGTGCGTGTGCTTGCATGGGTGTGTGTGCGGCGAGCTGCACTGCATAATTATGCATCCTGTAAAGTTTAACATCCACTTGTAAATTCCCAAGCAAATGCCCAGTACCTAGAAAAACACCCATCCCCTATTTTGGGCCAGAAGTTATGCAGAGGAGTCACTACTTAGCAAACGGCCACACACATTTTTCTTGCAGTTGGCTTACTTTATGACTCATGCTTCTCTGTGTCTCAGTGTCTGTGTGCCTCCCCCCCCCACCCCCTCCCCCCCCTCTCTCTCTCTCTCTCTCTCTCTCTTAATCTCTTTCTCTGCTTGCCTATCTCAATGTCTTTCCCTACCCATCTGCCTGTCTCTGATGTGTCTGCTGTCTGTCTTTACATTGGAACCATTTACTATTTAAAATAAGATGTTTAAAAATATTCTGGATGAAAACCAGACAATGAAAAAAAAAAATCATGATGAATTTGATAGAAAACATACTGGTCATTCCTTTATGCAAACCACCACCAAAACAACACTGAAAATCAAGATATAAGAAAATGATGGTGCATCCAAGGGCCGAGAGGCCCATCACTGGCCCTCAATACTATTACTACTCTCTCTCTCTCTCTCATCTCTGATGCATCCCCTTTTTGCCTTTGCCTGTCTCTTTTTTTCCATTTTGTGTCTCTGTATTTTCTAGAAAAATCTTTCTTCCTTCCATTGATTCTGTTTTTTTTTTTTTAACCATTGCCCCCAAAAACTGAAGCCACAGAAACTCCATGTCTTTGACCATGTCCACTCTAACTTTGATAGAATTTCCTCCTATGTTTTTCATGTTCCAGCACATGACAGATGAGGCATTCTTTGTGTGTCTTTTATTAAGCGTTCCAGGAACACAAAACAGAAGAAAAATGCAGCAACATAAATCTGGGCTCGACATGAAACAGCATTGCTTCCACCTACCGTTAATCACCATAGCACATTGTTAGGTTCATGTTTTGTATTAGAACTTAACAAAATAACACGTAGCGCATACTCTATTTTGAAAACGGGAATGCATTTTCAGGTACAAACATAGCAAAACACGACCACCCCTACATTTGCCCACAATCCATGCAGAAGGGTGGTGGGCATTTGCTGGGGATTTTATGGTACTTACTATCACATTGGCCGGTGCATCATCATCTTCATCATCTCTGGGTCCGCACGGATTATCCTGCTGCAAAAAAAAATTACAATATTGTTTTGAAATATCAGTAGTTTATTCGAAGTGATTAATTTCATTTCTTAAAATTAAAAATTTATTTCATTTCTTAAAAGAAAAAATAAAATGGCAGAGATACTAACCATGAAAACTCATATTAAAAATAGAACTTGGCAGTGATTTGTCTACTGAGAATTTGTTGCAACAACTTTCCGCTGTATATATATATTTACAACTATTGTCTCTAAACATTCTTGTTGACTGAAAACAGTGAAAGATAGGTGTGAGGTTTAGGGGAAAGGCACCTTGTTTTCCAGCAGTTTTTTTTTTTTTTTTCAAACCTTAAAAATGCAGACAAAACCTGCAATGAAATAGGCCTAGCAGGCCTGATAAGAAACCTCAGCAGTCAAAAAGAATGAAACAAAAGAAACAGGAGCTGGAAAAACTACTCAGTTGTCCCATCAGACACACAAAATCAACACCAAACTTTCACAGAATTTGAAGGATTATTTTGTTCCCTGCATTTATTAATACTTTCTACCTGACTGGCTAGTTAATACTCATTTTTTTTCAGCAGAAAATCATCCTTTCAGTATTACATTTAGTCAGCTGTGGAACCCGTTTTGCCGGGAATTGAATTCTGTGTACACACATTTGCTCACTCTCTCACTCTCATACACACACACTGCCTGCTTCTCTCTCTCTCTCTCACGTCATCTCTCATCTCTCTCTCTCTCTCTCTCTCCTCTCTCTCTCTCTCTCTCTCTCTCTCCGATTACTTGGCTGCTCTACAGTAAAATCTTCGCCCTTCGCCTTCCATACAGTAAATTGTCTCCTTTGCAAAGAGCATCTTTCGCTCTACATTAAATAGTTTCCCTCGCTTACAGTGTGCTATTGATTTGTTAGAATAGGACATTTGATTTATGAAAGTTGTAATTTTGTGGAAAACATCCATGTGCTCCAGAAATGTTGTGAGGAATATGGTTTAATGCAATAAAGGTGTCTAGGCACTGAAATAATTCAAAACACAGGTTTACAAACATGTAGTACTGTCTTAGTATACAGATTATCCATCCAAAATTCTTCAAAAATAAGTGTAACTCAATATGTGTTGAAGTAATCTTAAATTGTCACACGCAAGGTTATCAGTCCTAGATATCAATGATATCCCCCCCCCCCCCCCCACACACACACACACCCTTATAAGACTTTCCATTAGGCAAACAAAAAAGAATTGTATGTTTCCAGCAACCCCGACCTACCCTAGTTTTTGCTGCTGACCTTAATTTTTTTTTTAATGAGTTTTTAAAAAAAAAGGCAATTTGAGCATTTTAAACTGGCAACACTTACCTGCTCTTGAGAAGCTTAAAAACCTCATCAAAAGTAGCCATCTTGAATCTGAAATGAAATCAGTAGGCATTAAACACTGGTCACTCTGACTCTGAGAATAGCCTTTTTCACTTTACAAAGAATTAATAAAATATGGTTAGTCAAAAATTTTACATGTTAATAAAGAAGAAGTCTAAGAAGAAGAAAAGAAAAAGTATGTCACTGTTGCTTAATGTCACAAATGCTTGTTAGGCCTGTCATATTCTTGGAGGCCTACAATACTGTGACTTCTAGGAATATGACACAACCCACCCACCAACTATCCCACTCGCACCTTTATTTACAGTCTTCAAAATTGAATCTCAGCATTCATTATTTTCTGTTGGTGTCACAGTCATCAATTACTGAAAACTGAAAGAAGCTGAGATTACCACTTCCAAAATTCAGGGGGGTCCCAAAGCCTAAGTTGGGATGAACCCCAGCGGCACTGCCCCTCCTTGAAACTCTCTTTTGCTTTTTAATTCTGTAACCCTAACCCATGAAGTACTTGAAAATAGAAAAAATTTTCACTGATATTTACTGTAACAAGAGCCACTGTGGCTCAGTTGGTTTGTCACGAGCTCGTGATCCATCACTTTGCAAACTATCGGTTCAATTCAAACTTAGACCACAGGGGTGTGACCCTAGGAAATTACTCTTTATTTTTCCATTCCATCCAGGTGTAAATGGGAATCTGACATGATCAGCTATGGAAAAAAAACGTCCCCCAGGATGAGAGACTTAAAAACCGAGGCCCCGTTTGCGAACTTGCACAAAATGTTAGGCACACATGAAAGCACATTCTGATTCAGTAGTAGGCCATGCTGTGCCTGTGGAAACAATGAATGACGCACATGGATTTCTTGTCTGAACGAAAACTATGGGTGTGGTGCAGAACAACAAACCTCAAACGGCAGAAGAGGAATAAGAAGCTAAAACTTTGGCATCGGCCTACTGCATAGTGCCTGGCTGCTGACGCCCCAGTACTGGGGCTGTGAAGTTTTGGTTGTGCCGGTCGGGGTTGTTCGCGGGGTGCCGGTAGCCGGACTGGCCTGGCTCAAGTCATGAAACATCGAGAAGACTTCTATTTTTAATTCAACTTTTTTTTTCGTCTGTTTCGTTCTGTTTCATTACTTATATTTTTCTTCCTGTAACGACGCACAATGCTGCATAAGTTTCTAGGGCCTACTGAGACAGCGCAGTGTTACGAGTATAGTACTGAATCGAATCTAACGATTTGATTCAGATTGCAGTGACAGAAAGATTAAATTTAGGCTTGACGCAATAATGATAAATATAAACATGCACACACACACATAAAGCCCAAATTTACCAAAAAAATTACTTACATCTCTTGTTGTCGAAGGTCTTGAACCAGGCAATCTCTACAAGTACAACACTCGTGGTGAAGACCACACAGCCGCCATCTTGGTGATACT
>JADBJO010013214.1:0-7500 GCA_016801955.1 Conus betulinus
CTCTAGTCATGCGCAACAGGGAAGAGGGTTGTGACCATCCACTCTTGCTTACTAAACATCCCAGACATTTTTTGTACTTGGTCGAAATGCCAGCTTTCCACTGATCCTGTTAGAATGGTGGGGGTCTTTTGGACCAGGAGTCATGGCTAGACAAGACCATGGTCATGCAGGGGTAAGATTTAGGTGTTTGTGCCGTTTGCTCTCTCTCTCTCTCTCTCGTCTCTCTCTCTCTCTCTCTCGCTCTCTCGGCTCTCTCTCTCTCTCTCTCGATACATTTTTTGTTTTTTTTACCCAGCTTTAGAAGATAATCGTCAAAAAATTTATCCCACAGAAATAGCATAGGCACCCATGCATGTTTCGTTCACTGTTACTACTTAGCTCTACACAGTTGTAAGGTCATTGGAATTAATTTTTGTTCGTTTGTGTGTTTTGTAAAGGCGTCTGAGCTCAGACAAAAACAATGACGTCGTAGTTGCTGTTGTTGGTTTTTCTTTCCTGATTTTTTAATATATTGTTTTAAACGTTTTAAAGTGAAAAATTGTGCTCATTCCCCATAAGAGAATTTTAGGGCCAGTGACCTTCGTAAATAAAAACTCTGAAGTCCGAACTCTCTCTCTCTCTCTCTCTCTCTCTCTCTCTATCTTCTCTCTCTCTCTCTCTCTCTCGTGAAGTAAGGATTATTCAAGTAGGTCGTACTTACAACCCAGCTGACTATTGCAGCTTGCATCATCAGTTGCAGGAAGTACTATGGGCAGGACAGGCGGTTGAAGGTTAGGGTCCCATCGCCTAATGTCCGTTTTCGGCCTGTGAATTCTCAAGAGTCCACCGTGGTATGGGGCTCAGCATGACGGAGGACGGAGCCCATCCCTCAGCTTCACGCCGCCTTTAACCTTCCCGGAACGTGAATCAGGTACCCATTACGACTGCTGTACAGACAGAGGAGGGTTTTCAAGCCGAAAAAAAAATCTGATCCTACGATTGTTTGAAATTGTCATGTCATCTGTGCAGGAAAACACTAAACCTATGGACTGAAAGTATAGACACTACGTGTACATGAACAAAGAGCAGCTGAAAGCAATGCTGTTCAAGACAACCCCTGGCCTTGTGGAGCGCGGGGAAATTCAAACTGTCAAGATCCGAACCCATGCGTGTTGTGAATCTTTCTCGTCAGCTCTCGCACACGAACAGTCTAACCATTGAAACACGGGCCTCTGGAAGTGTAGTACCACCTGTAGAGCCGAGAGTGTGCCCTGTCACACTACTGAACTGTAACTACCGGTAACTTGATAAAAGATTCATACTCTCTCTCTCCTCTCTCTCTCTCTAGTCTCTCTCTCTCTCTGGTCGCTCTCTCCGCGGTGTGTTCATAAACGGAATCAGGGAAAAAATCTGTGCAAAACTATTACACCCTGTTCCGGCATTTGGCGAATCGTTCAAGGATGTGTGGCACAAAGGCCATCCTTTCTATGGTTGTAGGGAAATCTAATCTGCTGCTGCCGCTGCATGAACGACAACTAATGAAATTTTTTTTCCAGTGATGTCCGTTGCGGAACGAACTGATGACCCTGGCCGCTTGGTGGCAAATGTGTACAAGTGGATATAAAAGCCACAACACAGATGCACAAACAATGACTCTTCACTCGCTATTCCACGCCCGCTCGCGTTGCGGGACGTAACGGAACCGTGGAAAGCATGGACCACTGACATTACGAAATCCAAACTCTCTTGGCCTATGTACAGTATAGTAACAGTGCTAATAGCTACAACTGCTCCGTTCCTTCGGTGTGTCACAAGAAAGGGAACGAACGACCATCCTGTTTTGGTTGCTGTGGTACCCACTGGGATCCATCGTCAACCCTACACGTCGCCAGCGACGTGTCAGCTGTCAACCTTTCTGCAGTTCAGCAAACTCAACGGTCGGCTTTTCACGATCCCAATCTGCATTTGCCGACTTCTTAGACGCCTTTTTATCATGTTCGCTGTGCAGCATGGATTTGACGCGGCCACACTGCTGGAGATTGTCCCGACAGGTCTCAAGTATAGCGTGCCTATCCACACAACATCGGGGGCCCAACGCATCCTCAAGATTATCATCCTTAGACTTGTGCATGCATATGGATCGGGATGGCACCTTCTCTTCTGATAGGGGGGGGAAATCAAAAATCCGGGCCAAGGTGGTAGGAAGCACCAAGACAGGCAACAGAACGTCACAGGCTTTTGGCTCTTCAGGTGCCAGGATATCGGCCACAAGGACGGGTTAGGTACTTTCAAAAATCCAGGGTTTGAAGCTTTTAACACCACCCAGAGATCTGCACGAATGAAATTCTACTCACTCTAGCTGGAGTAGGACGACAATGCCAAAAAAGACCTCACCAGGACGCTGTCGCTGAGACTGGAAGCTTCGTCTGTGGTGCAATCCTTCAAAGCGACCATCAGCCAATGAAAGCATGGACGATGCAGGGGGTGAATAGCCAGTGCCAACTCATGGAGCAAGGCGCAGGGAGTATACAGTGGGAAAGACTCATTCATGGCGTGTACCCCCACATAGCTGAAAAATGGAAAACTAGGACATCGTTCTCAAGACGCAACAACATTAGATTATTTTACGTCTTTGACATGCCCGCTGCCGCCCATTCCAAGTGCCTTCCGGACGGTAGGGCAATCTGACCGTCCCTTTTGCCACGTCATCGCTGCCCCACGCCGAAGCTCGAAACGTGCGCAACGTCTGCCTCAGCGACTGCAAGGCACCATAACCCGTCCCTACCTTGCCGCTGTTCCGCTGGGCCAATGTCCATCTTCCGGCCCCGCGTGAGCCGGGGGGCCCACACCCGACTTTGGGGCATCCGCGTCGCCTTGATACTACACCCCGCCGAGAAGGCACCCCGCAGAACCAGCGCAGGAGACCGCTAGTGGCGGGCGCCGTCCACAAGACGGATCTCAGCCCGGACCACCGAACAGCCGCGACCACGCGGTCTTGCTGGGACCTCAACACCCGCCCACACGCGGGGACAACGCTTCCACGAACAGCGCGGAAGCGAACGCTCTAGGATAACGTCGCCATGGTCTAAGCTGCTTTATCCGACGGCTACTCAGGGCATGATCCACTTGCCAACCCAACGCGCAAGAGCATGCCTACGCGAGCCTCCCCATTACTTGGGCACACGATAATCTCCACCGAGAGTCACATACGCAGACTAACGCCCACCGCTTGGGGACATGCATCCAGACTGCGGCCCCCAGAAAAAAGTACCGATACGCATTTTGAGTGAGCACTCCCAAATCGGCGCAAACCGCCAGTATCCCCAGCCGATGTAATCCCACAAGACAAATAACCTAGACGATTGTCTAGGGTCCCATTACGGTTAGCGAAGCGCAGTACACCAGCCATCCAGCCCCCCAACAAGATCCAGGACACCGGGAGCACCGGGGCATAGGTATGTCCAACCCAACCAGGCAGAGTGTAGTTTGCTGAGCCCTCTCCACCAGCTGTAGACAGAATACCAATTCAGTCTTTTCGCGGCCGCAAAGCCACCTAACCAGAGATTCCACACCTCCACTCCAATATAAGTACACAGCCGCCCAGTGCACCTGTAGCACTGAAGCTGTATGGGACTACCCAACTGGGAGACGGCCATCTACCAGCAATCAGTACCCCGCAGCCAGTGATGAAAAGAGTAGCAAAACGTACCAAGGATCCCCTCTAGCGTTCAAGAGTCGTAATTTGTAAAATTCTCCCACTAGTCAAATCTGTTCAACCGACACCCGGGACAGCCACACCTCGGTCGATCTCCAGATAGCCAGACAAGCAAACAGAAGAGGGACACAATGAACGAAGTCCGCCAAAGTACGCCCAAGTGTGATCTTTTGGTATATAGCACGTCCAGCTTGTGTTAGCTATAGCAGCCTTTTTTAGTACCCTCTGTTCAGAAACTTGTTGTCTGGACTCTTGGGGTATTGGCTTTTCGATGAGTGATGATCGTTCTGATTCCTACAGGAGATGGTAGATCATAAAACGAGACTATGTTGTCCTGAGCCTCTAGCCATAGACTGGCAGGAGCACGCCCAGCCAAAGTTTAGCAGAGAGACTTGCACTTTATTTTCTACCGCAACCAGTATGTGCCCGACAGCACAATTGGGCAAATTTAGACGTTCAGGTCCATCACAACCTGTCTAAGTGTAAGTGTCTATACCCCCCAGCATCCAGATGTTGTGATTCTATCTATGCCAAAAGCATCTCACGTCGTTTCTGACGGACTCGGAGGCTCAGCCCCAGCCAACGGGATACGATCGCATTGTTCATTCAGCCCTTCTGCCTGGGTTTCTCGTTAAACAGCTCAATATATTTTTGTGTGTTTACGCAAAAACATGCTTACCATGTTATGCCTTCGTTCCATACATTATGAGCAGGGCCAAATCCATCATCAGGCTGCAATAGACAGGCTTGTGTCAATAAGTTTCGCTTACAGTAAGATCCCGGTTTCTACCGTTCCTAGGTCAGGATTCCTGGTCTTTGATGGTTGGTGATCTCCAGGGAGTTTTTGCTGTATCTATGCATCACTAAATTCTGATGCCGGTTCTTCTCCTCGTGTCTGGTTCCTGTTTATGTAGTAACGATAAGAACCTTAGTTCTAGTTATGTGCAACAACTTTTAACGTTTGAGTATATCTCGATTAGTGCTCTTCTTGTGCTCAAGGATTCCAAGTAGCCAAATTCACGAGAACGGATCTGTGTTGAATGGTGCGGTTGTTATGGGTCTACGTGTCCTTTAACCCTAGGTCTATAGTCTGGACACAGGCAACGAGACTTAGTGTTAATGTATTTCTACTAGGCAGGTAATTTGAGTGGCTATTGAGTTGGGGATTGCCTCCTGATACCGTTGGCGTCACTGCTAGGTCGCTGGAGGCCTAATTAACTAGCCCAATTTAGATGCAGGCTGTTCTGGGTCTATGATTTAAGAGATGATAAGAAGATCGACAAATTTACGGCATAGACTAGGTGTTTTTTTTTATTTTTTGTTAGTTTATTCTGTGGTTACCCGGTCGGTCCCCACATAACTATCGTTATTCTTTGTGCTTGGTGGGTCTGGTTGGTAATTGCGTCTTGGTGTATGGTCGCACAGACTTCGTGGTATTATGGTGAAGTTTTTTTTGGTTTTATAGGGGTTGCGGTACAGGAGACCGTGTGGGTGGGGTACATATCAGGATCATGTCTGGCACTATGTGATTCGAAGTGTGTGTATGGCTGGCGGTCTGCAGAGGGTGTGCTCGGGCTGATGGATTTGGCCAGCTCCTTCGTGTACATCCTTTATTTATTCAATGGCGATTTTTGATATTCCTATCGGATTTGGTTAGGGCCGAGGTGTGGAATTTATTATGATCCGTGTTTAGTCTGTGTTGCTTAAATTGAGGCGTTGCGTGGTAACTACCCTTGTGCACATGTTAGAAAAATAATATATTGAACATAGTTGTTTGGATTCAATTGAGGCTTGAGGGATATGAGTGAATTAGGGCATTATTTAGCCTATTGTTATCAATAAGTAATTCTATTTTACATGTTTTTCATTCATCAGCAGTGAAGTTGATTAAGCATAATATCAATGCAGCCGTAGTAGAAAAATTTTTAACAGGTATTCGCTGAGGCTGGGGGCAGTGTATGAAGAAAAAGATAGTATTGGGAGGAAAACAAGTAATTGTTACTTGGTTCGATAAGGAATGCAGGATAATAAACGAACAGTCTGTACTTCGTCAGTCATTACAGAGAAATTTGAATAAATAATAAAGTGTTGTGGATTAATACAAATAGCAGATCGGGGAGACGTACTTAGGGGCGAATACGCCACGCCACTATATAGAGAAAGGATTACAAATCACAATTTTTTAAAAAACTAAAATTCAGATTAGAAGCTGATAAACAAAAATGTTCTTGTAACGCTTGAATGCAGGGTAGTAGTACGTACTGATCACTAAAACATTTTGGGGTTACCATTAAAAAGATTTAGACGTATAAACTAATACATTATCAACATGTGTACTATTTCAAGTGAAGATTGGTATGACCATTTTGAAAAAGTATTTTAATGAGCATCTGCACAGAATGATAAATTACTTAAATTGTAATGTTATTTTTCTAACGAAGTTTTTTGATACTCAATCTGTAACTGTTTGTGAAAACAGATGTCTATTTCACCTTTAGATTTAGAAATATCAGAACTAGAAAAGCATATAATGCCATGAAAAGCACAAAAGAGAATGGGGAAAAAGCACCCAGGACCAGATGGCTTTCAGCAGTTGAGTGTTGTTTTATAAAAAAACGGGCTCTTCTCCTAGGTCATTTTGTTTGTGACTGGCCTAAGCTCTTCAACCACAAACTTTTGGATTCAGGTTTATTTCCCCAAAAATTGGTCAGAATCAGTTGGTTTATTACAGCCATTACATAAAAAAGGAGACATTAATATTCCCCTGACAACTACAGGGGTATTTCACTGTTGAATATCAGCAGCAAAATGTACACATTCATACTTAATAAGAGATTGACAAATTGGGCAGAGGACAATAATTCTTTCATTGATTTTAGGAAAGCCTTTGATCTCATAGACAGAAACCATCTTTGGCTTATACTCCACAAAAATGGTATCAAAGGGAAAATGTTCAAAGCTATTCAAAGTATGTATGAAATAGTTAAAGCTAGGGTCAGAACTAACGGTGGTCTTACAGAAACATTTATGTGTCCTAGAGGATTGAAACAAGGCGATAACTGTAGTCCTATTTTATTTGCTTTTTTTATCAATGAGCTTGCAAATGATATAACACAGCATGGTAGACATGGGGTACGATTGTCACCTGATTTGATGCAGATTCTGGTTTTGTTATTTGCTGATGATGTTGTCCTCCTTTCTACCACTGTTATCGGGCTCCAGAACCAACTGAACATTCTAAAAGTACGGCAGATAGACTAGGTCTTACAGTTAATAATGAAAAATCAAAAAATAGTAGTGTTTAGGAAAGGTGGTTACCTTGCTGCAAGAGAGAAAAAATGGTTCTATGGAAATGTTAAAATGGAAGTGGTAAATCAATATAAGTATTTGGGAATATTTTTCTCCACGGGGTTAACATTTTCTTACTCATTAGAAGATTTGGCTCGTAAAGCAAAAAAAATGTGTTTCCAGTATCTTTAGATTCCTCTGGTCTATAGGCGAAAATTCTCCTAAGATTTTCTTTAAGATATTTGACACTCAAGTACAACCTATTCTGACATATGTGTGCAGAAGTTTGGGGGTTGACTGCAGATCACACCCCTATTGAGAGAGTACATCTTCTTGCCATAAAACGTTTATTGAATATCAGCATACAAACACCTAATACACTTGCATATTATGAAGCTAACAGATATCCACTTTACATACAAACATTTACTAAAACTATTAAGCACTGGTTAAGACTAACAAAAATGGAGGAATATCGTATTCCAAGGAAATCATACAAAATGCTGTACACAATGCAC
>JADBJO010013214.1:12500-17500 GCA_016801955.1 Conus betulinus
CTGCAACAATGCCCTGAAGCAAGAGGCAGCGTTAGTAAATCTTAATGGAGAGGGGTGGGGTAGGTGGGGGGGGGTTGGGGCGGGAACGAGAGAGGTGGCGGCGGTCTATGTACTCATTAATTTCTGCTGCTGTGGCCGTGTGTTGTGTGTGTGTTGTGTGTGTGTGTGTGTGTGTGTGTGTGTGTGTGTGTGTGACGGCTCAGTATACGTGTGCGAGCTTTGAAGAACTACTTTGCTTTTGGTTCTTTAATGGGCGTTTCTTGGGTAAGTTCTGCAAAGCACCTCTTGTTTGCGTGTTTTAAAGATGATGAAACAGTGCTGCAAACTGCATTAACTTGGGAGTTTGTTGGGCATAATTATGATCGTTTCTTTGGCAACGCTTGCGTTGCTGGTTTGTTAGGACCTAAACAAACCCTGACCAACGTGTTGGGTTAACGCCTAGTTCAGGCGCCATTTATGTCTCTTCCGTCAGACGTGCTTTCCACCACAGATGTGTCCTAGTTATGTTTTTGCTGATCAAGTGATGTTTTCACTGACATCTGCTATTGTTGTTGTTATCTGTCTTTAAGCAATATTACGCAAGAGAAAAAAATTATATACATGTTTCAGCAAAACTTGAAGAGGAACTATGCCCCCCCCCCCCCCCCCCCCTCCACCCCCACCCCACAAAAATCAACTCATAAAATTGTGTTTTTGATTCGTGGTGCGGATCCAGATTTAAAGGGTGGATCCGTTGTCCGTCAATCAGGATGACGTCGAAAGTACTGGATTGATTTCAATGACACCCGGTGAAAAGCTGACACGCGGTCCGGGGACAAATCCACTTAATTTTGGCACGGATCTGTGGGAACAATTACGAGTTACTGATCCGTCAGTAAGATGATACAAAAACTGCTGACCTGATTTCAGCAAAACGAATCTGGGTCCAAGGGCGGAGCCAGGATCCGTCCGACTTCGGCAGGGGGTCTTTGTTTTCCCGAGTGTGCTTGTAGTTTTGTCGGTAATGTGCGTGTGTTTGCTTTTTTTTTTTCTTTTCAGCCATGGGGCTGTGATTTGGCAGACGTGGTAAGCCGCACGCAGTGACTCCTTCTTGATGAAATGGAAGCGGAAACTAGATGAAGGTGTGGTGGGGGGGGGAGGGGGAAGGGGGCTGGGAAGTTGCCGGAATATATCCCCTGCCTCACAAGCTGAGGCCGGGTGAGTGGGTACTCCTATGGGCTGAGAGGATGCTCTGTATGGCCGGCTTTTTGCTCGTTTTTGTTTGAATGTTCATTTGTTCGTTTGTCTTTTAATATCATTGCCTCGCCCTGTAGGTGGCCACATTCCTCTTGGGGAGATGAAGGGTGAATGAGTTTAAGACAACTTTATTATCAAGTTTTGTATATTTAGTAATTAAAAAACGAAGATTAAAAACGGTTGTTACCAAGTTTTGTATATTTAGTATTTAAAAAAAACGCAGATTAAAAATTGTGAATAAGTTTGTCTGGAATTCGTAGGTAATGAATGTGTCTGAGATCCAGTTAAATTGTTCCGCTCTCAGAGAAAATGTCTATCTTTAGATTCACCAGTATGTACCGACGGTTATAAAATTCCTTTTAGTCCTTGATATGATCTCACACACACGCGCGCGCGCGCGCACACACACACACACACACACACACACACACACACACACACGCACGCACGCACGCACGCGCACGCACGCGCACACACACACACACACACACACACACACACACAACACACACACACACACGCACACACACACACACACACGCACGCACGCACGCACGCACGCACGCACGCACGCACGCGCACGCACACACACACACATACACACACACGCGCGGGCGCGCGCGCACGCACACACGCACGCATGCACGCACGTACCCACACACACACGCACGCACGCACACACACGCACACACACACACACACACACACACACACACACACACACACACACACACACGTAGGATTTTACGAGATCACAAACATGAAAACCATGTATGGGGCTGGTACATCCGTCTTGTCGATGAAACAAAGAGAAACAAATGTGTGCGAATGTTGTTAAAGATACATTTGTTATCACCCTTATCCACCGCTAAACCTGAGAATGAGAAAAAAAAAAAAAAAGAAAGAAAAAGAAAAACGCTATTGCACCAGATATTCATGATTTTCCACCTCAACACACATGGAATTTCCTCTTAGCTGGAAAACAACGTGCCACCATCTACCTTTTACACTGAATTCATGCACACGATTTTGTCATTCACTGCTGTTGCAGAACCTTGATTATGAGTTGCCTTTTGTCATGCCATGAAGATTATCGGCCACATGATTTGTCCTCTGTTACAACTTTACCTGGCGGGTGCATGGTCTTGTGGCTCGAGTCTCACAGCAGGAAATGAGGGGTGGGGGGGGGGGGGGTAGTTGTGGCTTTCCTTCCTCGTCTCCACTGAGCCTGAAGTGGTGACGTAGGTGTTCGTGTTTCGGAGTAAACAGTCAACCGAGGTTCAATGTCAAACCAGCGCTGTGCGCACGTTAAAGAGCCTCCGACAACACAGCAGATGACCTTAGTGACACTTTTGTTGAACGGTTCACATTGATCGATACACGAGAGCCTGTACAGCCAGGGTGAGCGGACGGGGTGGGGGAGAGGAGGAGGGGGGTACGGTGGCGCTGTACTATGGTTACTCATTCTCTTCCCATGAACACCACACTGAAATGTTGACGATGGAGCTACACAATGCAACACGCTACAATACGATATAATACAATCAGAAACGGTGCAGAGCATCAAACGCGCGATGAGAATCTTGTAAATAAAGGCGAAAAATAACGTCATAGTCAAAGCACGTTTCATGCGCGCTGCACAAAGTGGGGTTAAATCTCAAGAAAGATTGCCACGCACTCTTGTGCCCAGCCTTCAAGCACCACAGTGGTGTGGTGCCATTCTTTACAATCTACCAGGTACGGGTGCAAGGGGATGCATGTGTAGAGACGTCTGTATGAGATACTTGTGAACTATGATTATATTTTACTGTCCACGATGCACAGTTATATCAGTTTCCTTTTTTTTCTTCCATGATTACAGTTTATTCATGTGAATGTGTATACTGATATTTTGTGTTTGCTCTTCTTTGTGAGTGTAAAAAGCCGCTGTAGTGAATATGGTGCGATATTTTTTTTCCTTTATGACAGTTTTTGGTATTGTTTCTTGTTGTGTTGTCGTTGTTGTTACCCTCATGAAGCATCTTCACGCTTTCACGCTGTCCTGTTTTTTTTTTTTTTTTTCAAGTAAGATATTGACTTACAAAATATGGTTGAAACGAACTTTATCATTGTCGTTGATATTGTTCTTGTTGTGCTGTTGTTGTTGTTGCTGTTATCTCATGAAGCACTCCTTTACGGTGTCCTACTATACTTTTTTTTTCAAGTAAGATATCAACATACAAAATATCGGTGATAGAAACCTGTTAAAATATCACACGGGTTCGATACCATTTCTTTTAACAAGCACGAACCATACTAGTCATCTGCTGGTCACATTTTGCTGCAGAAGAAAAAGAAAAACATGGTTTTAGATAATAATCATTCTCTTTTTTATCTTTCTTCTTTTTGACTCCATTTTGAAAGATTTCAATGAGTTTTTTTCGTTATCCATTTCCAAGTCTTATTTGTTTATGCCGCTGTTGAAAACCCGCGGGCTTAAGTATCACCAAGAATGGAAAAGGGCTGAATTCAAATTCACCTCTGCTCAGCTCAGCGGTATAGCAGCGCTATTTGACAGGACGCTGACAGTGAGGGCTCTGAAGGCGTTTCGGCTGATGGACGATAATGATCAGCACAACTGTTCATACTTTGGGCAACCGTCTCCTGATCGTCTCCTCCTAATCACAAGAGCTTCACGGAAGTCGCTTTTCCGAGTCTGATGAAATTGTCTTCCTGTGGCTTGATGAGATCATTCTTTCTGTCTCTGTCTGTCTCTGCCTCTGTCTCCTTCTCTCTCTCCTGTCTGTCTGTCTGTCTGTGTCTGTCTCTCTCTCTCTGCAAGTCTCTCTGTCTGTCTGTGTCTGTGCAAGTGTGTGTGTGTGTGTGTGTTGTGTGTGTGTGTGTGTGTGTGTGTGTGTGTGTGTCTCTGTTTTTGTATCTCTTTAATCATCTCTCTCTCTCTCTCTCGTCTCTCTCGTCTCTCTCTCTCTCTCTCTCTCTCTCTCTGTGTATGTGTGTGTGTGTGTGTGTGTGTGTGTGTGTGTGTCTGTCTGTCTGTCTCTATCTCTCTCTGTCTCTGTCTCTGTCTCTCTCTCTGTCTCTCTCTGTCTCTCTCTCTCTCTCTCTCTCTCTCTCTCCTCTCTCTCTCTCTCTCTCTCCTCTCTGTCTCTGTCTCTGTCTCTCTCTCTGTCTCTCTCTCTCTCTCTCTCTCTCTCTCTCTCTCTCTCTCTCTCTCTCTCTCTCTCATCCTCTCTCTCTCTCTCTCTCTCTTAACTGATCGGTGTCGACTACTTTACAAACAGCATTGGGTACTATGACATAGCCATTTTCCACTGGAGCCGATGTGTTTGTCGCCGCTTTGCTTTGCTTTGCACTCACGTGTCGTTCAGTTAAAGCAGCGGTTATATGTGGTCATTGGGTATTATTCTCTGTGACTTCGAGGTCGGAGAGCGTCCTCACTTCCACAATGCTTGGACGCCGCCTTCCGTGGAAGCAGACAGAGAGCGTTGTCCGTACAACCGTTCTCTCCATCAGTCCTTGTCTACTGCTTGTAATGCTTGTATCTCTCTCTCTCTCTCTCTCTCTCTCTCTCTCTCTCTCTCTCTCTCTCTCTCTCTCTCTCTCTCTCTCTCTCTCTCTCTCTCTCTCTCTCTCTCTCTCTCTCTCTCTCTCTCTCTCTCTCTGTGCACAGCATGCTTCTCAATGAAGTTTGTTTCTGAATTAAGTGAATAGTTTGTTGTTTTTTTTCACATCACATATGTGTATACATACATACACAAAAACAC
>JADBJO010013214.1:25000-27500 GCA_016801955.1 Conus betulinus
CCTCGGTATACTCACTCCCATCCTCCATCCCCACCAGTCCCTAAGCAAATCGCTCAAGTTGTTTTTTTTTTCTTAATATTTTCATTTAGCTGGTCAAAGAATTCCTTTTTGCAGGCACATGTTCTCCAAGAAAAACACGGCGACAAACACCTGTCTTGTGTTCACAGCTTGGTGGAACACCAGCAAAACACGAGGGAAGATTAGAAAGGAATGCATCACAAAAGCTTTTCGGAAGAACCGTGTGCCATCCTTCACAGGGCGGGCCTCCGTCGTCGGCTGGGCAATACACAACATGTCTTGACTGGGGGGCTGCTTCGATGGCTGAGTGGTGAAGCCTCGAGTTGACAGTGAGACACCACGGGTTCGAATCCAGCCGACAGTTCATACAAAAGCAATGGGTATTCCAGCTGTCACTCTTCCCGTGCTGTCGTTCTGGTGGTGTTAGGGCAGTGTGGTGAAGAGGTCCAGTTCCTCTACGTTTCCCCACACAGTCATTCCAGTCTGCTGTGTCCCCCTGTGGTGCATGGGGACGTTCAACCTGAATTGAAATAGCACCAATGTGTCCGAGAATTGTGTGAGTCAGTGCGTTTGTTCGTTATATCGTGTATTCGCAGTGTTGTTGTGTTGTTGTTGTTGTTGTTGTTAATGATGATGATGATGATGATAATGAGGAGGAGGAGGAGGAGGATTGTTGTTGTTCTTGTTGTCGTTGCTGTTTTGTTGCTGTTTGTCACTGTTGATTCTTTAGGTGGTTTAGAATCTGGCTTGTCCTCGGCTAAAGATAACGAGCAGCCGTATTATCTGTGGCGCATTAGGAAGCTTAATCCTGAATGTAACTAGCCCACATCGTGTTCTTGCATTGTGTGTATTAGTGTGTTTGTTGTATTGTTCGTTCGAAGTTTTTTTTTTCCTGTTTGCCACTTTCGGTTCTTTAGATGGTCCCAAAATCTGGTTTTATCTTCACCTGAAGAGATGTTGAGGAGACATTTACCTCTTCCTGTCTGATGCCAACACCTCTCGACAGCAATATGGCCGTGTGTAAGGTAAATGACCCGGTCAGAGCCCGGGCAGGTAGCACGTCTACCCTGCTCGTAAAAGCCTGCCAAGTACTGGTCAAGCGCCAACGGTTGTGCCGCTGCCGGAAACCCTGGACAAATGATCCGTATCTTTACCGGAACTTCCAAGACGCTGTTCGTGGTCAGCCGTGGCATTGGTCAGAACATTAGCTGCCAGTAGCCACGTGGGAACATAAGGGTACAATCTGGTTGATGGCTGAACCGCCTTCCTGATCAGCATGCACAGGTAGAACTTCATACAAACCCCGTAAATACTTCGCAGCATGCACGGGGATACTTGAAAAAGGTGATGGCTGCAGTCGATCATGTGAAAGACAGCGGTGTAAGTTCCCACAGCCTGTCGACCGTAGGGTATGGCGGAGCCCCCCCCCTCTCCTTCTGCCGCATTTAACCTTCCCTGAACTGCATCAGGTACCCGTCTTTACAGCTGGGTGGATAGAGAGAGGTTTGAAACCGAGAAGAAAAGAATTTGACCCCTCGTGCGGTTTCGAACTCACGACCGGCAGCTCTTAAGGCCAACGCTCTGACCGCGTTACTGCGGGACTCTTTTAAATCATCTTCATCCCCTCTGAAATGCTATGAGAAACATTGGTTGATGTTTTGATTTTTTTTTCTCTTTTAAATCATCTTCATCCCCTCTGAAAATGCTATGAGAAACATTGGTTGGTGTTTGGGTTTTTTTCTTTTAAATCTTCTGTTCATGTACGTTGATAATCTTAGAAGGTGAATGAAAACAGGTATAATGTATTGTTAGGAGATCAATAATAACCGAAACAAACAGTAAGAAAGGAGAGACAGAGAGAGGAGGCGGGGCTGACGCCCGGACGTAGCATGTAAGGGAGATTAGAACGTATCCTTGTCATACAGTCTCCGATCCAATGGCACATCCTTAACCTTATATTCATCAACCTCGTCCTCATGGCTCATCTTGAAAGAAAAACGTCTGTGGCCCGTTGTGCACCAATGTCTTGGAGACTGAAGTGCTAACTGCGAAGGGGCAAGCAAGAAAAAGGAAAAAAAAAACGAACAGAAACAAACGAACAGCAGCGAAGAAGATGACGTCTTGTTTACAATATAACATCTTTGAAAAAACGAAAACAGCGCGCGCGCCTGCATGTGTGTGTGTGTGTGTGTGTGTGTGTGTGTGTGTGTGTGTGTGTGTGTGTGTGCGTGCGTGCGTGCGTGTGTGTGCGCGCACACACACACACACACACACACACACACACACACACACACACACACACACACAGACAAAAACACACGCGCGCGCGCGCGTGCGCGCGCACACACACACACACACACACACACACACACACACACACACACACACACACACACACATATGCGCGCGTGCACACAGACAAACGCACGCACGCGCGCGCGCTCGCGCACACACACACACGCAAACATGCACACGCACATTC
>JADBJO010013214.1:42500-45000 GCA_016801955.1 Conus betulinus
ATATTGAATTATAAACTGTGCTGTGTTGTGTTGTTCTGTGTTGTAAGGTTCTAACGTATATATACTGTGTTGTGTTGTGTGTTGTTCTGTGTTGTAAGGTTCTAACGTATATATATACTGTGCTGTGTTGTGTTGTTCTGTCTTGTAAGATTCTAACGTATATATACTGCGTTGTGTTGTGTTGTTCTGTGTTGTAAGGTTCTAACGTATATATACTGTGCTGTGTTTGTGTTGTTCTGTGTTGTAAGATTCTAACGTATATATACTGTGTTGTGTTGTGTTGTTCTGTGTTGTAAGGTTCTAACGTATATATACTGTGTTGTGTTGTGTTGGTCTGTGTTGTAAGGTTCTAACGTATGTATGCTGTGCTGTGTTGCATTGCACCAGGTTGCGTTGTGATTTGTTGTATTATGTTGTTGTGTGTGGTGTGTTGTTCCATGTCGTGTTGTATTGTATGTGTTTATATGTTGTGTTGTCTTGGGGCTGCGTTGTATAGTACCATTCTGCATTGTATTGTCTGTATTGTGCTGTGTTGTATTGTACCATGTTGTACTGTATTCTGCCGTTATTGATGTACTAGGTTATGCTGTGCTGTACTATTGTGTATTGTACCATGCTGAACTGTGTTGTGTTGTTATGTACTTACCATGTTGTGCTGCTGTATATATTGTACCATGTTGTACCGTGTTGTGTTGTTATGTATTGTACCATGTTGTACCGTGTTGTGTTGCTATGTATTGTACCATGTTGTACCGTGTTGTGTGTGTGTGTATTGTACCATGTTGTACCGTGTGTGTGTTGTTATGTATTGTACCGTGTGTGTTGTGTATTGTACCATGTTGTACCGTGTTGTGTTGTTATGTATTGTACCATGTTGTGTACCGTGTTGTGTTGTGTATTGTGCCATGTTGTACCGTGTTGTGTTGTGTATTGTACCATGTTGTACCCATGTTGTGTTGTTATGTATTGTACCATGTTGTACCGTGTTGTGTATTGTATCATGTTGTACCGTGTTGTGTTGTTATGTATTGTACCATGTTGTACCGTGTTGTGTTGTGTATTGTACCATGTTGTGCCGTGTTGTGTTGTTATGTATTGTACCATGTTTGTGTGTTGTGTTATGTATTGTACCATGTTGTACCGTGTTGTGTTGTCATGTATTGTACCATGTTGTGTTGTTATGTACTGTACTATGTTTGTACCGTGCAGTGTTATGTTGTTATGTATTGTACTATGTTGTACCATGTTGTGTTGTTATGTACTGTACTAGGTTGTACCGTGTTGTGTTGTTATGTATTGTACCGTGTTGTGTTGTTATGTACTGTACTATGTTGTACCGTGTTGTGTTGTTATATATTGTACTATGTTGTACCATGTTGTGTTGTTATGCACTGTACTATGTTGTACCGTATTGTGTTGTTATGTACTGTACTATGTTGTACCGTGTTGTGTTGTTATGTATTGTACCAAGTTGTACCGTGTTGTGTGTTGTTATGTATTGTACCATGTTGTGCTGTGTTGTGCCGTCATGTATTGTACCATGTTGCACTTTGTTGTACCGTTATGTATTGTACCATGTTTGTACTGTGTTGTGCCAATATGTACTGTACCGTGTTATACTGTGATGTGATGTGATGTGATGTATTGTACCATGTTGTACTGTTATATATTGTACCGTGTTGTACTGTGTTGTGCTGTTACATATTGTACCATATTGTACTGTGTTGTGCTGTGTGTAATGTACTGTGTTGTGCTGTGTTGTAATGTACCATGTTGTTCTGTGTTTGTGCTGTTATATATTGTACCATGTTGTACTGTACCGTGTTGTGCTGTGTTGTAATGTACCATGTTGTGCTGTTATATATTGTACCGTGTTGTGCTGTGTTGTGCTGTATCATAATGTACCATGTTGTACTGTGTTGTGCTATTACATATTGTAATTGTACGATGTTGTACTGTGTTGTATTGTACCGTGTTGTTGTGTTGTGCTGTTATGCCTTGCACCATGTGGTCCGTCTTGCTACGAGGCATTGTCTTATGTCGCACTGTGTTGTGTCGTGTTGGGTTTCGCCGCATTGTTTTTGTGTTGGAATGTGTTGAATTGTACCGTGTTGTACTGTGTTGTATTGTACCGTGTTGTACTGTGCAGTGCTGTGATGCACAAAACCATGTGGCGTTGTCTTATGTCGCACTGTGTTGTTGGGTTTCGCCGTATTGTTTTGTGTTGCGATGTGTTGTTCTGTATCAGGTCATGTTCTGTCGTGCGGTTTGTGCTGCTTAATGTTCATGTTTCAATCGTCTCGATCTCGGGTGAAGCGTCTTACCCCCCAGCCCGGTCACCCTAAACGCACATTTGTATACATCGCACATGAAAGGCAAGGTCGGTGTGTGTGTGTGTGTGTGTGTGTGTGTATGTGTGTGTGTGTGTGTGTGTGTGTGTGTGTGTGTATGTGTGTGTGTGTGTGTGCGTGTGTGTGTGTGTGTGTGTGTGCCCATATTC
>JADBJO010013215.1:2500-15000 GCA_016801955.1 Conus betulinus
CTTCTTCAGGCAAGGTAAACAATGTCCTGTCTTGCTGGAAGAAGATGAAAGAGGTGGGATCGTGTCGTGTTTTGTCTTGTTCGTCCCTTTTGCCCGGCAGAATCAGTGAACATTTGTCTCTCAAATTACTTTCACTTTCCGTCTGCGGTCACCTCACTTCAAAACTATCAACACACGTTAGAGGCATCACCACCACCACCACCACCACCACCACCATCATCATCATCATCATCATCATCATCACATCAGAGTGTGATCAAGTAGTGCTCTCTCTGTCCCCAGCCCCCCCCCCCCCCCCCCCCCGCATCCCCCTCCCCCCCCCCCCCCACACGTCGACACGACACACACACACACACACACACACACACACACACACACACACACACACACACTTTCTCCTCTATTAGTTTTGCCCCCATCTCAGTGCCAACACCACATTTACCTAAATATCAGAACGGAACGGTCCAGCAGTTGCCTGAAGGAAATCCGTGGAAACAGATGCACTATTAGAGAAGCACGGGAGAGACAGAAAGGGAGAGGCGATAGAAAGAAAACGACATCAAAAACAAATGCAGCAGATGCTAAAGCGATAAAATGAGATTTCTTGCGCCCGAATCCGAGACGGGCGGGATAGCGCTGATAAGAAAACGATCCCTCCCCCACCCTTCCCAAACAACCACACCACTTTCTACCCCTTCATCCACAGTGAGGGTGTAGCTATAGCTTCCCGTGGCAGTCTGATGCACACACCAGATCTTCTTCTCCGGGTCTGAGCTCTCGTAGATGGCTGCATTCTGAAAGAGGACTGTGAATAGCGCCATCCTGGGAGTGCTCTTTTATTCGCTCTCAACAGACCCGGCAACCGTAATAACTGACTGGTGAAAAATGGACTCCCACCATTATCCCACTCCACCCCCACCCCCACCTAACACACACGTGCACGTATGCCTTTTTAGGTATTTGCGCACACGCACACTAACACTCACACTAGTTCATGATATATTTCCTATATGCAGACACAGACAGACAGACAGAAATGCACAGAAAGTGGCAAGGGAGCGAGCAAGCAAGCTTGGAGAGAGACAGACAGAGAGAGAGAGATAGAGAGAGAGAGAGAGAGAGAGAGAGAGAGAGAGAGAGAGAGAGAGAGAGAGAGAGAGAGAGAGTTTGTGAAGGTATTGATTTTGGGGGGCATGCTATGGCAATCTCCAGACAAATGGTGCCAATTTCACATCTTCCTTTGCACGAAGCCAGCTTGCTTCAGTAACAAAGATGGTCATTACGATGTGAAATTACAATTGATGGACTGGTGAGAAATTTGATAGGATTGAAAAAAAAAACGTGACAGAGAGAGAGAGAGAGAGAGAGAGAGAGAGAGAGAGAGAGAGAGAGAGAGAGAGAGAGAGAGAGAGAGAGAGAGAGAGAGAAACAGGTGGACGGGGAAGGAGACAAGAAGGGTTTTTTTTTTGTTTTGTTTTTGTTTTGTTTTTGTGTTTTGTGTTTTTGTGTTTTTAGACGACGCTTCCCTGTTTAGCTTTAGCCGAAAAGCGAAAATCAAGAATGGATACTAGCATGAAAATCTGTTCGTTGAAAGGCCATACTCTCTCTCTCTCTCTCTCTCTCTCTCTCTCTCTCTCTCTCTCTCTCTCTCTCTCTCTCTCTCTCTCTCTGAAGGAAAGACACATGAACTCCACACAGTTGAAACTTCAGTCATTCGAACACTGTATGGAAATCTTTGTGCATCCGAAAAAAAAAACAGCAGTTTCAGTTTCATTAAGGTGTCACTGCGTGCATAGTAGTCCATATACGCCATCTACCACATACGCTACACCATATACGCTACACCACCGCTACGTTTTGAGACCACACTACGCATGAATTAAACCCGATGGATAAATAATGAATTAATGACTAAGATGAGAAAATTTTTGAAGAGAGAGTCTCGTGGGTACGACTTAGCAGATGTCTGACATACGCATTAGCCCAACGCTCTGGTCAGACAGTCACTGTGCCAACAGACAGTCACTTAGCAGATGTCTGACCTATCCATTAGCCCAACGCTCTGGTCAGACAGTCACTGTGCGAACAGACAGTCACTTATTTCCTCTGGCGCAGTTTTGCGGGTTTGTCTGTTCATGCTTTGTTTTCATTGTATTGGATATTGTTCGTCTTGCTTGACGAAGACCAAAGAGGTTGAAACGCGTCGTAATTGGCTTGCAATGTGTTTATTTTGCTTGGCAGCATAGCAATGTTTCTTTTAAGTTTTTTTTTTAACTACTTATATTCTTTGCCATTCCTTCAAATCAGCCCAGTAATACCTTTTTACTGTAGGTATTGTCCGCCACTTTCGCAGTCAACAAGTACTTGTACTACATGTACTGTCGACTTCTGTTTCCAACTAACTAATCTGTTTTGCATGTATGACACGACCATCTCCAACCAACAAATATTTCTGTTACATGTATTGTCTGGCACATGTTCTAGTTAACTAATACTTTCACCACATTTTGTTTCTTGGTGTATCCAGTAAATGGAGACTTTTTCGCAGATTAATTGTCCGCCATTTTTCCCAGTCCACGTCCCTTTGTCACGTGCATTCTCTGTCACTTTTTTGGAACTAAGTAATGCTTTGTACATGTTTTGTCAACCGTTCCCTCCACTCATTAACCCTCTTTCGTACAAATATGCCTGCATTCTTTTCATTACAAATAGTCTCCGTCATTTTTTTTTCTCCTTTGTTTTTCACAGCATATGTAATCGGTCACTTTTTCAGTAAGCTAATATTCGTGTTTGAATCGTTTCTATTTTTTCATTCACTTATTTACACCTGACATTTTAGACAGTTCATGCATCGTCTTAAAAGCTAATGCAAACACTACTGTCGCCTGAAATCGTTTTGACAAGAAGACGATTACCTGATTACGCTGGGTACTTGAAACATTATTCACGTGCACCTTGCACACACTGTTCAAGGGCCACATGCTTCATCATTTTAAACATGATTTCTGGTGAAACTGATAGAGACAAATTGTTAGTTGACAGTCCGTTCTTGTTTCGTGCCGAAAGTGCATTTTGGTGTATTACTTGGAAACCTAATATCCAGACCGCTAATCAGGTTTAATCAGAGGGTTAAATAAACCTCCTGTCGATCGTAGCTTGGACTGGGACCTGTGGTTGCTGATACAGCCTGTAGAAACACTATGTTGCCATCCTGAGACTTTGGAATCATACCGGTCATCCGCCCGGTTCGCGGCATTTCCTTTCAGAACATAAATTTCATCCCCTGGGGTCAAAGCTTTGTCTGCGTCCACCCCCTCACCCACCCAACCCTGCCCCCAAGTCTCCGCATTCCCCTTCTTCATCTTTTTTATGTGACTTCTCCGACTCCCTGGGGTCAAAATGACAGGAGAACACGAGAATCAACCGCCAGGTTCCGGACGGGCAGATGAAACTAATGTGATTGCTGTGTCCAGGGATCTGCTGGAACTGGGCACTGCCTGTATCAGTGCCCCCCTTTTTTAACATTATCGTTGGAAAAGGACTTTGAGTTGGCCGCTCTCTCTCTCTCTCTCTCTCTCTCTCTCTCTCTCTCTCTCTCTCTCTCTCTCTCTCTCTCTCTGTGTGTGTGTGTGTGTGTGTGTGTGTGTGTGTGTGTGTGTGTGTGTGTGTGTGTGTGATTGAAGGGAGCTGAAGGCTGCAAACAGCAGTAGCAGGGTGGTTTCTGGGTTCGAGAGTGTGGTCATTGTTCATTTTGCAACGTTCCAGTGTAGATGAATACAGGTCAATTCATGTTGAAATCTGCTGACAGTACTGGGGAAAACACTTGTTTGGATGTGAAATTCCTCTTTTATGACAAAGTATAAACACGATGGAGAACCGACTTGAATTTTTTTCCATTACTACACAGGCACTGATTTTCCTCTGTGGAAACATAAAGTACTGGGGGAAACTGATTGTAATTTTCTCTATTACATTATCAGGCACTGACTGCTTTCAAATACAATGCAAAATTTTGTGGAGAACTGACTTTAATTTTTCCCGTTACAACTTCGTAAAACACTTATTTTTCCCCCCATGACAACTTTAAATACCGTGGGGTACAGACAATTTTTCCCAGTACAGCATTATAACGTACTGACTTTTTTCCATGACAACACTAAATACCGAGGACAACTGACTTGCTTTTTTCCCATTACAATGTTATAAGTAACCGGGTTTTTTTTTCACGACTAGCTTATTTTGTTCTATTACAAAATTATAAATCACGATTTGTTTTCACGATAACATTAACTATCATGGATAACTGATCATGTATTTTCCATTCGTACACTGCAAGGTGCTGAATTTAATACCTGGGAAAAACTAACCTTGATTATTTCCCGTTGTAAATGTCTGATGTTTTCCATGACAACATTATACACTGTGGAGAAATGACTTTTATTTTTTCTTATTACAACATTGTAAGGATCTCATTTCTTCCACAGCAACATTAAATACCATGGACAACAAACTTCATTTTTTCACCTTACAACATTAAAATGCACTGATTTTTTTTTCTCCACGAGACTGTTACATAATATAAAGAACAGACATAATTAATCCCATTACAGCATTTTAAGGCGCTGTTTTTTTTTTCCAGGAGTTAATTAAAATACTGTGGACAACTAACTTACTCTTTCCCATTGTAAAACGTTTATGTTGTGGTTTGTTTTCCATGACAGCAGGAAATACTGTGGAAGTCACTTTCGTTGTTTTCCAATACAACATCAAAAGGCACTCTCTTTCTCCACAACAGCATTGAATAGCGCTGACAACTTACCTTAATTTTTTTTTCTCATTACAGCATTATAACACGCTGACTTTTTTTTCTCATTACAGCATTATAACACGCTGACTTTTTTTTTTCTCATTACAGCATTATAACACGCTGACTTTTTTTTTTCTCATTACAGCATTATAACACGCTGACTTTTTTTTTTTCTCATTACAGCATTATAACACGCTGACTTTTTTTTTCTCATTACAGCATTATAACACGCTGACTTTTTTTTTTTCTCATTACAGCATTATAACACGCTGACTTTTTTTTTTTCTCATTACAGCATTATAACACGCTGACGTTTTTTTTTTTCTCATTACAGCATTATAACACACTGACGTTTTTTTTTTTTCTCATTACAGCATTATGACACGCTGACTTTTTTTTTCATGAAAAACATGAAACGCCACAGAAGACTGGCTTCATTTTTTTTTTTCCAGTTACAACATTGCAAGGAACTGATTTTTTCATTGCAACATTAAATACTGTGCTGAATTGAGTTTACTTTTTTTTTTTACGCAATAATGTTAAGACACACTGATTTTTTTTCCCTGACAACATTAGGTACTGTGGAGAACTGACTTTCATGTTTTCCCATTACAACGTCATATGGTTTTGATTTTTTTTCAAAGACAGCATTACATGCCATGGAATACTCATTTTGATTTTTCTTTTTATCACAACATTATAAGGCACTGATGTTTTTCATATCAACATTAAATGCGATGATCAAGTCACTTTTTTCCATTACAACATCATAAGGCACCGATTTTTTTTCAGTAACAATACTGATGAATACCATTTTTTTTTTTTTTTTTTTGCATTACAACATTGAAAGGCACTAATTTTTTTTCCATGGCGATGTTAAACATCAGAGGAGAAAACGCACTGGTAGGATGGAGAGGGATGCTGAACTGGGCGAGAGTAACCCTGCGCCAGACCTCACAAACAGAAAGATCATGATACCATTATCTGAATCAAGAACCTCTACCGACAGAAGAACTCCACTGACTATCAATGACAATTCACGGACGAAAGAATAATGTCAGCGCTATTCCGGGAGCAGTGTAAACGCCCGTTTCACCACTCTATGAGGCTGCCTAGGGTTCTTTCCCTCAAGTCGTTCAGACTGCTCAGTGCCTGACGAATATTCTTCTAAACGCCGGGGAAACCCGTGCTATCACAGGTCACCCTGTCGTTAAGTTGACTCGGTCTGAAGAGCAGAGGTTCCTTTCTGGTCTGTTATGTTCCATTTCTCCAACATTGTCACATTATCTCATTTCCTGGAGCTGGAATGTCCTCAGAAATGTCATTGCTTTTTTCTATGTACATTCAGGTAAACTTTTTGTCCGCACAGACAACTAAAACTTGTTTTCAGGGAGATTAGGAAATAATGTAAGCATTGTTGTGAGTAGACATGTTCCGTTTTGTTTCCTTTAATGTAATTAAGTCAAAATGGATGTTAAACATACTCAATAGACTGGTTTATATGTGTCTGTTGTGGTACTTCTAACATGAAAAACCACAAACGGTATGTAATACGTACATACAATACGTGACATTAAACAGAATTATGCTACATCACATGGCAACAACTTCACAAAACACATTTTTACAAAACCAATATTCTGTTTAAAGAATATATGTATACACCACAATGTAAATATAAACTGCAATGATTAACAAGAATAAGTGAGTGGAAATACAAAAAAAAGCAATGGCGACTCGCAGTCTTCAGTAAGAACGGTACAGCATTTTGCTCGCATCAATCAGACATGGTAACATCTATACAGGACAAGATGCATTGTGGGAAGACATTTGGGGCTTGATAATGAGCTAGTGGGGACAGGTCAAATCGTTCACTATTCAGTTAATTCCATTCTTCCCTGATGACAAGTAAACTTACTTTGCCCTTTTTGCAATGTCTAACGGCGATGTGCTGGAGAACTGTTCTACAGTTTTCCCATTCTCCAGACCTGAAGTATATGGTTCAGGTCTCTTCTGTACACAGCTATCTACTGGAATCTTCAGACATGAAGGGTATGGTGGAGGTCTGTTCTGTATATAGCTATCCAGTCTTCAGACATGAAGCGTTTGCTTGCAGTAGGTTTCTATATAAACCCATTTAATCTCTAGACATGGTGGATATCCGTTCTGTACGCTGCTATCCAATCTCCAGACATAAATGGTGTGGTGATCTGTTTCATTACAACTATTCAGTCTACAGATACGAAGAGTATGGTGAAGGCATATTCTACGCAAAGCCATCGAACCTCCAGACATAAACTTTATGGTAAAGGACTGTTCTATACAAAGCTATTCAATTTCAGATATGAAGTGTGCCGTGGAGGTCGGTTCTGTAGGCACCTATCCAATCAACACATGAGAAGGATGTAGTTCGGGTTTGTTCTATATGCTGCCATCCAGTCTGCAGATATAAAGTGTATGGTATGGGTCTGTTTTATGTAAAGCTATCCAATTTACAGACACAAAAGATATAGTGGAGTTTGTACCTATGGTAGCTATCCAACTCGCATATATGAAGGGTAAAGTGGAGGTTTGTTCTCTACACAGCTATCCAATATACCGACATGAAGGGTATAACAGAGGTTTGTTCTCTACATAGCTATCCAATCTACAGACATGAAGGGCATAATAGAGGTTTGTTCTCTACATAGCTATCCAATATACCGACATGAAGGATATATAGAGCTTTGTTCTCTACACAGCTATCCAATCTACAGACATGAAGGGTGTGATAGAGGTTTGTTAAATGCAGCTATACAATATAAATAAATGAAGGATATGGTGGGGTCTGTTCTCTAAACAGCTATCCAAAGTATGGGCAAGAAGGGTATAGCGGAGGTCAGTTTCTTTACAGAGCTATCCAATTCCCAGACATAAAGGGTATAGTGGAGGTTGTTCTGTATCCTACTATCCAAAGTCCAGACATCAAAGGCTCTGTAAATAGGTATCCAATTTTCAGGGATTACAAATAAGCTTCAGCTCTGCTCAAAAAAGCACCAACTAAAATAAATCAAGCGATTGTGTGTGTGTGTGTGTGTGTGTGTGTGTGTGTGTGTGTGTGTGTGTGTGTGTGTGTGTGTGTGTGAGAGCGCGAGCGTGCGTGCTTGTGTACGTGTGTGCATGCATGTGTGCTTGCATGCATGCTTCAGCATGCGCGTGCGCCTGTGTGTGTGTGTGTGTGTGTGTGTGTGTGTGTGTGTGTGTGTGTGTGTGTGTGTGTGTTTCATGTGCAGTTATCCAATAAAGAGTAAAACGGGAATATCAAAGAACACAACAGCCTCATGACAATGAAGCTTTCGCCCGATAGTGACAGGTGCGACTGAGTTGATCAGAGGATTCAGCTGATTGCAGGACACCATTCCAGAGTCACAGAAAAAGGTTCTAAAATTATTCATCCAGAAAATGAGAGGAAAGGGAAGCAACAAAATCGTCCCAGTTCAAACACAAGCAAGTTGTTGGCACATTTTACTGTAGGAATAGTTTTCTTTTAAGTTGGAATCAGTTTATTTTCTTGCCGTGTGCTGCCAAACAAATCTTCTCAAGTGTGACATATTTTATGGTTGTAGCCCCTTCCTTCACCGCACCACACACGCACGCGCGCGCGCGCGCACACACACACACACACACACACACACACACACACACACACACACACACACACACACATGCTCGTTTGATCTATTTATTTGAGAGAGTGCTTTTTAAGCACAGCCAGATCTAATTTCTAATCTCTGAAAATTGTACGCCTATTTTAGAACCCTTGATGTCAGGAATTGGATAGCAGGATATAGAACAACCTCCACTATACCCTTTATGTCTCGGGACTCCGCTATACTCTTCATGCCTGTAGATTGGATAGCTGCTTATAGAACAGACCTCATCATATCCTTCATTTCTTTACATTGGATACCTGCACATACCCTGCTATACTATACCCTTCATGTCTTTGTCGCCGTACACTTCATGTATGTAGATTGGATAGCTGCATACAGAACACCCCCACTACACCCTTCATGTCTCTTGATTGGATAGCTGCCCACACATGCGACCTCCATGATACACTTCATATCTGGAGATTGAATATTTGTGTACATAACAGTCCTCTACAATATCATTCACATCTTGAGGTTGTATGGCTTTGTGTAGAACATGCCTTCATCATTATCTTCATAACTGCAGATTGAATAGTTGTATTAGAACACATCTCCACCATAACATCTATGTCAGGATATTGGACAATTTAAAGTCTTCCTCTGTTTTATTTTCTTTGTTTTCTAATACACCGATTTCTTTTAATAAATCGTCTTTTTTTTAAAGCCTTTTTTTCTTCCTTATAGTAGCATATGCAATAGTTTTCGATCTTCTTTTCATTGACCATAAGGTCCATGTCTGGAGATTGAACAGGTTTATATAGAACTGACCACAACCGTACACTTCCTGCCTGAAGACTGGATAGTTGTACACAGAACAGACCTCCACATAGGTTTCATGTCTGGAAATTGAAGTAAAAGGCTGTGCATGGAACAGACTTTAACCATAAGAATGTAGGTTTCTGGATTTCACATTCAACATTAGAAAAATGGTTATAGGACTCAGTATATCAACACTTTTTTTTGGAGAATATTTCAGCAGGATCGCCCTGTCTTCGTCAGCTCACTGTTGTTGTTGTGACGGCGAGGCTGGTGGGGCGACTGTTGTGTGCAGTGAGCGGTTGTCAAGATCTGGTTGAGGATTGAGGACTGTTAAGGGCAGTGAGCGATTGTCAGGATCTGCTTATAGACAGGGGGAAGTTCAAGGCCTGGATCTCTGTTCAGGCTGGGGGGCGTCTGGGGCGTCTGATCTTGACAACTGCTCCCTACACACAACAAACTTTAACCATATCCTTCAGGTTTTGGAGAATGAGAGACTATACACAGAACAGGTCTTCAGTGCGTTGCCATTAGACATTGCAAAAGGTGCAAAATAAATTTATTGTCATCAGGGAAGAATGGGATTAATTGAAAAGTAAGCGATTGGGCCTCTCACCCACTAACTCATCAACAAAGCCCCACATGTCTTCCCACAATGCATCTCGTCGTGTATGTATGTAACCATGTTTGATTAATGCGAGCAAAATTCTGCACCCTTCTTATTGAAAGCTGTGAGTCGCCACTACCTTTTTCTTTTGTATTTCCGCTCACATTATTCTTGTTAATCCCTGCGGTTTGTGATTGTGTTGTATACATACCTTTTTTCAAGGCAAAACATTGGTTTCGGATATAATACGTTGTGAATTAAACCTGTTCAAAATATGGGTCAAAAGAATGATAACACCATTAGTTACAGTAGTTGTGCTCAAATCAACAGTGCTACCAAATGTGGTATACTTACGGATCCTTTTACCGAATCCTCGTGATTCCCAGATCGCCTCATTACAGACTCTGTGTTTCAATTTTGTTTGGAACGACAAAATTGATAAAATTGAAAGAAATACTCCATACATAATATACAAAAGTGAGGGATAGATATACCCGACCTGGAGATGTATGTCAATTTCCTAAACATCGCCTGGAAAAGGAAGGCGTACATGCACAACTACAACAGGAAAATAGTATTACATTCATTATGTCCTGAAATAAGAAACATTAATGTATATGGACCTGACATATTTGTTGAAAGCAATAATATAAACACATTTTGGAAAGGAGTCTTTCAAACATATCAAAGGTTCTGCAAACAGGTAGAATTAAACGAAGTACAGACTGAGCCACTGAACCTATTTTTTGTAATGAGAAGTTTAAAGTGGGAGAAAAAACCATTCTTTTACAAGAAAAGGATGGAGAACAATATACTTTTAGTTTAACATTTACTCGATGATGACGGTAATTTTGTAAGCCGCCATGAATTGTCAGAGGAAATGGGATTACAGGTCGGTTTTCATAATCATATAAGTTGCCTGCGCGTCAATCAAAGCTTACGCAAAGAAAAGAAGATTGAAATTAGACAGCAATGTCGTAATGATGAAACTTTAGCACTTCAAAAAATTGTAGTGTTGATAAAGGAACACACACTTATTACGATATTATGGTGGAAGTCAATTTTTAACATCAGTGCCTTTATCAAGTGGGAACAACGTCTTACTATACCTATTGACTGGATAGGGGTGTAGAAAAGGATTAAGAAAATTAAAGAAATAAAACTAAAATGGTTCCAAATCAAAATATGCCACAGAATTCTGTTTTGAAAAATATGCAAACTATTGATAGCGACAAATGTAGTTTCTGTGATCGAGAGAAAGACTCAATGACTTATTACTGGTGGGAATGTGAGTTTACCTATATTTCCTGGAAAGACCTTGAAAGAGTTATGAAAGTAAACTCTTCACACTGTGTAAGATTATCCCTTTATGTGGAGATTATATTATTTGGTACGGATGAGAAAACAAAAACCGACGATATGCTAGACCTGATAATTTCAATGGGAAAATATTTCATTAATCTAAGTATGTTTTTCAAGGAGCTGGACTATATACATGAAATTGAGAAATGTATGTCTTGAATGGAGATGAATCATGAAACCTACCAAACAAAATGGTCACCATACGTTTAACTACTGGGAGATTAATGGTTATATTATGTATCATATGTATGTGTACGTAAGTGTGTATGTATGCATGTATGCACACACACACACACACACACACACACACACACACACAACCATAACTTAAAAATCACCATCGAAGCAAACAAAAAGGTAGTGAACTACTTAGACATAACACTTGACCTCAACAACCACATATATAAACCATACAAGAAACCTAAATGACACACCCATTTATGTAAACATCAATAGCAACCACCCACCATCTATACTAAAAACCATACCCAATGGCATAAACAAGAGATTATCTAATCTGTCACATAATGAGTATTCAACAATGCAGCAGCAGAATACCAAGAGGCATTGCAAAAAAGTGGTTACAGCTACAAACTACAATACAACCCAGATAACAACATGAACAAAAAAAAAAAAAAGCAGGAAAAGGAAAATCACATGGTACAACCCTCCATATGATGGACGAGTAAAAACAAACGTAGGAAAAGAATTTTTTCAAAATTTTGACAGCATCCTTCCCAAAAGAACACAAATTGTCCAAAATATTCAACAAGAACACCATCAAACTATCATATTCATGCATGCCTAACCTTAAAAAATATAATTGATTCATCCAACAAAATGAAAAGCAACACAGCAAAGAAGGGTGAAGAAAGGAAATCCTGCAATTGTGCTAAAAAAGAACAGTGTCCCTTAAGCAACAAATGCCTCTATAACAACATTGTATACCAAGCCACTGTGACATCAAAAATGAAAAAGAAACATACATAGGGATCACTGAAAATCACTTCAAAACCAGATACGCAAACCATAAACAGTCATTCAACAAAGAAAAATACAAAAACCAAACAGAACTGAGCAAATATATTTGGAGACTTAAAGACAAAAAAAAAAACTAACATATCCTGGAAAATCATAAAAAGGGCATCACCATACAACAACATTTCAAAAAGATGCAACCTATGTTCAACAGAAAAAATGGTTAATACTATGCAAACCATACTTAGCAACCCTAAATACTAAAGTAGAAATAGTAACAACTGCAGGCACAAATGGA
>JADBJO010013215.1:20000-22500 GCA_016801955.1 Conus betulinus
GGGACACCTGTCTTTGAATTGATTTCTTGTCAAAGCAGGGGACACCTGTCTCTGAATTGATTTCTTGTCAAAGCAGGGGACACCTGTCTCTGAATTGATTTCTTGTCAAAGCAGGGGACACCTGTCTGAATTGATTTCTTGTCAAGCAGGGGACACCTGTCTCTGAATTGATTTCTTGTCAAAGCAGGGGACACCTGTCTGAATTGATTTCTTGTCAAAGCAGGGGACACCTGTCTCTGAATTGATTTCTTGTCAAAGCAGGGGACACCTGTCTGAATTGATTTCTTGTCAAAGCAGGGGACACCTGTCTTTTGTCAAAGCAGGGGACAATTCATTTCTTGTCAAAGCAGCAGGGGACACCTGTCTCTGAATTGATTTCTTGTCAAAGTAGGGGACACCTGTCTCTGAATTGATTTCTTGTCAAAGTAGGGGACACCTGTCTCTGAATTGATTTCTTGTCAAAATAGGGGACACCTGTCTGAATTGATTTCTTGTCAAGTAGGGGACACCTGTCTCTGAATTGATTTCTTGTCAAAGCAGGGGACACCTGTGTTTGCATGAGCTTGCCGGACAATACGTGCAATGTGTAAAATATCAGGTGTAAACAACTGAATGCCGGACAATACGTGCAATGTCTAAAATATCAGGTGTAAACAACTGAATGAAAGAAATGGAAACTATACAAACAGAACATTAGTTTAATGGAAACGTGACAGACAATACACGCAGTAAAGATGAATGAGAAAAAGTGAGAGAGAAAATTTTTTTTATGAAAAGAATGTTCATCAGAAAACATTTGGAACAACATTTTTAGGAAACAGTATCAACTGGGTGGAAGAAATGGCAGATAATACAAGTACAAAATATTGCTTAGTTCGAAAAAAATGACAGAGAATACATGTAATAAAAGAAAAAGTGGAAGACAGTCCATGGGGAGAAAAAAGTATCAATTTAGTGTTTACACTGGGAAAACAAAATGTACCAAAAGTATCAGTTGACTGGAACACACGACAGACAATACATACAATAAAGATATTTCTTGATTGAAGATGGGAGAATCGTAAGTCTAAGAATATCACTTTAGTGGAAAAAGTAGCTGACAATACATGTAGCAAACTATTTTAAACGGGAATGTGGCCGACATTGCATGCACTAAAAGGTATTCCTGGGCCGATTTGAAAGAGTGCCAGAAAATATAGATAGTAAAAAAATTACGACTGGCTGCGAGCAAAACTTGACAGACAATACATGAAGAAAGTTTAACATCTTAAAGCAAAAAGAAGTGCCGGCAGAATTCATTGATTTTTTTTTTGTTTGTTTGTTTTTTTTTTTTTGTTTTGCAGTTCAGCTTTTCCTGTAACTGGTTGACTGTAAACACTGACAGGCAAGACATGTGGTAAAATTCAACATTTGGAAGCGAGAAGAACTGCCGCTGAATTGATGAGCTCTGAAGTTTGGCTTTGTTTTTTTGATTGGTTGAATGTACAAACCGACAGACAATACATAGAGTAATATTCAACATCTTATAACAAAAAGCAGCACGTGCCGAATTGATCAGCTCTGAAGTTTGGCTTTTATTGTTGCACGTGGAAGAGGTTTTGTTATGGCTGTGAAGGCTTTCTTTCTCACCACATCGACCAATAAATAAATAAATAAATAAAATATAGCGCTATGTAGGACCTAACTAGCAAGTGTTTTCCTCTGGTCTTTAGCCATTAGTGAAAACTGTGATCTTGTTTTGTTACGGCCTTTCTGAAGAGAACGATGATTGGAAATACAGCTGGACAGTTCATGCAGTAAATATAAAGTATTAGTCAATCGGAAAGAAACGGCAGACAATACATGTAGTAAGTACGTGTTCATAAGCGTGTGCATGAGCTGCTGTGTGTACTTGGGCATTTGCATGCGCGCGCACGCGCTCGCGCGTGCGTGCGCGTGCATGTGTGTGTGTGCGTGCGTGCGTGTGTACATGTGATGTGTGTGTGCGCATGTGTGAGTGTGTGTGTGTGCACATGTGTGCGTGTGTGTGTGTGTGTGTGTGTGTGTGTGTGTGTGTGTGTGTGAGAGAGAGAGAGAGAGAGAGAGAGAGAGAGAGAGAGAGAGAGAGAGAGAGAGAGAGTCATTTGTATGTAAACTTGGACAGGAGGTGATGAAAGCTTCGGTGTAAGGTGGCCGTGTTCACTCCCCTGTACATCGAAAAGAGCACGTGGCCAAACTCTCATCTCCTACAGCGTACATCCAGACTGACTTCCCCCTTTGTTGCAAGATTACTCCCCTTTTTTCAAAATGGTCGCAGCGTCCCCAGGCAACAAACCAGAATCGAATCAAAGCAGGTTGTCCCTGAAGTTCAGGAGAGAAAGGAGGGGAGGGGGTGGAGTGTCTGGACCTGAGCCAGATCTTCTCCCCATCATGGTCCCACACTACTCCCTGTTGAACGATTTGGGGAACGGTCCAGACACATTCTTGGGATCAACGTAGGACGTGTCCAAACTCACCCGCC
>JADBJO010013215.1:27500-32500 GCA_016801955.1 Conus betulinus
ATGGTTTTCCATGCAGTGACAATGGTTTTTTCCATACCGTCACAATGGTTTTCCATACCGTGACAATGGTTTTCCATGCCGTGACACTGGTTTTCCATACCGTGACACTGGTTTTCCATACCGTGACAATGGTTTTCCATACCGTGACAATGGTTTTCCATACCGTCACAATGGTTTTCCATACCGTCACAATGGTTTTCCATACCGTCACAATGGTTTTCCATGACATTGGTTTTCCATACCGTGACAATGGTTTTCCATACCGTGACATTGGTTTTCCATACCGTGACACTGGTTTTCCATACCGTGACAATGGTTTTCCATACCGTCACAATGGTTTTCCATACCGTGACAATGGTTTTTCCATACCGTGACAATGGTTTTCCATACCGTGACACTGGTTTTCCATACCGTGACAATGGTTTTCCATACCGTGACATTGGTTTTCCATACCGTGACACTGGTTTTCCATACCGTGACAATGGTTTTCCATACCGTGACAATGGTTTTCCATACCGTGACACTGGTTTTCCATGCCGTGACATTGGTTTTCCATACCGTGACAATGGTTTTCCATGACATTGGTTTTCCATACCGTCACAATGGTTTTTCCATGACATTGGTTTTCCATACCGTGACAATGGTTTTCCATACCGTGACAATGGTTTTCCATACCGTGACAATGGTTTTCCATACCGTCACACATGGTTTTTCCATACCGTGACATTGGTTTTTCCATACCGTGACAATGGTTTTCCATACCGTCACAATGGTTTTTCATACCGTCACAATGGTTTTCCATACCGTGACATTGGTTTTCCATACCGTGACAATGGTTTTTCCATACCGTGACAATGGTTTTTCATACCGTCACAATGGTTTTCCATACCGTGACAATGGTTTTCCATACCGTCACAATGGTTTTCCATACGTCACAATGGTTTTCCATACCGTCACAATGGTTTTCCATACCGTCACAATGGTTTTCCATACCGTCACAATGGTTTTCCATGACAATGGTTTTCCATGCCGTGACACTGGTTTTCCATACCGTGACAATGGTTTTCCATACCGTCACAATGGTTTTCGATACCGTCACAATGGTTTTCCATGCCGTGACACTGGTTTTCCATACCGTCACAATGGTTTTCCATGCTGTGACACTGGTTTTCCATACCGTGACAATGGTTTTCCATGCCGTGACACTGGTTTTCCATACCGTGACAATGGTTTTCCATGCCGTGACAATGGTTTTTCCATACCGATACAATGGTTTTCCATACCGTGACAATGGTTTTCCATGCCGTGACACTGGTTTTCCATACCGTGACAATGGTTTTCCATGCCGTGACAATGGTTTTTCCATACCGATACAATGGTTTTCCATACCGTGACAATGGTTTTCCATACCGTGACACTGGTTTTCCATACCGTGACAATGGTTTTCCATACCGTCACAATGGTTTTCCATGACAATGGTTTTCCATGCCGTGACACTGGTTTTCCATACCGTCACAATGGTTTTCCATACCGTGACACTGGTTTTCCATACCGTGACAATGGTTTTCCATACCGTCACAATGGTTTTCCATACCGTGACACTGGTTTTCCATACCGTCACAATGGTTTCCATACCGTCACAATGGTTTTCCATGCCGTGACAATGGTTTTCCATGCCATGACGGTTTTCCATACCGTGACAATGGTTTTCCATGCCGTGACAATGGTTTTCCACACGCGTTACTCCATTCAACGGTAACTGGTTTGTTTTTTTTCTGAGTAAACGTACGACTTCACGTAGCTAGAGTGACTCTCTCTGACCAGCACTGCAAGTGTCTGTACATGGTTGACGCCGGAATGTTGGTATCTAAGAGAAAGTGTAGAATATAGTCCTGCCGTGTTGTCTTTGGCCAGGGTGAAATTCAGTTGTGACATCTTCATTATTCCTATGCTTCAGTGACCACTGTTGTGGCCCTTTATGCCCTGCTGTCATGGTCATCTCAGTTTGTGGACCTCTCAATGTCCATGTTCCTGGCGAAATCCTGTCCCAGTGGCCGCCATCACCACGTTGACAGAGACTGTTGTTAAAGACGTGGTGGCACACTCTGGAGGTGAACGCTCAGTCATTCTGGCTCCGCCTCTAAGTGTTGATAATAGCAGGTTAGTATAAGGTGTCCAGGTTGAGTTAGATCATGGCAGGCACCACTGGCATGGCAGAGTGCAGTGTCTCCTTTGATGGGCTCCCTCCCATGACGACTTGGTTGCTCCATGTGCAATGCCGGTGGCGAGGCTGCGACAGGACAAATCTTGTGGTGTTGAGGCTGCGTGCTAGAGCCGGAATGAGCAGCATCAGAGGAAAGCCACTGCACAAAACACAGTATACCACCTACCACTTTTAAGTCAAATTCAATGGAAAACGATGATACCTTTGAAAAGCACATCACTTCTGGTGGAATATCTGGGAACAAGGTTGTGATGGAATCCATGATAAAATTTGTGGTTTAAGGTATGCATAAACCAGCACTCCATGAAAAACGTTGAATGCTAAGCAGTTCATTATATAATGCACACAATGCAGACTTTTCCATCTGTAACACCATTTCCTCTTTAGCATGTCTGGACACAGACGGAACAAATTCCTAAAGGACTGAACTGATTTAAATGAAAAAAAAGGTTTCGCGCAGCATTCCTCTTGCTAGAAGTGCCTTTTGATTGGGGTTTGAGGTCTGTAAAGAAACAGACTTCAGTCTTTGACAGTTCATTGCCTGTGGCAGTTTTGGCAAGCTGGTCGGCATCTTCATCGTCCTGAGTACAAACATGATCTGGAATCCAAGCGAGAGCAGTATCAGTGTAATCCTTTCTGAAAAAAGGTGTACGATTCGTAGAGTTCGTAGAGTTCAAACAGCATGGGATTGTTTATGTTGCAGATGGCAACAGCATCTGGGGCTGATACAGACAGGGAGAAAATCAGAGTCTTAATGCTGAGACTGAAAACTCATCGTCAGAGTTCGTACCACAGTGGTCAGTTCAGTGCCAACAGAGCTGTCGGGTGGAATGTGTTCACACTGCGTACGGTGGACAGAACAGGGATGGAAAATGACAGAGCTGTCAGGTGGAATGTGTTCACACTGTGTACGGTGGACAGAACAGGGATGAAAATGACAGAGCTGTCAGGTGGAATGTGTTCACACTGTGTACGGTGGACAGAACAGGGATGGAAAATGACAGAGCTGTCAGGTGGAATGTGTTCACACTGTGTACGGTGGACAGAACAGGGATGGAAAATGACAGAGCTGTCAGGTGGAATGTGTTCACACTGTGTACGGTGGACAGAACAGGGATGGAAAATGACAGAGCTGTCAGGTGGAATGTGTTCACACTGTGTACGGTGGACAGAACAGGGATGGAAAATGACAGAGCTGTCAGGTGGAATGTGTTCACACTGCGTACGGTGGACAGAACAGGGATGGAAAATGACAGAGCTGTCAGGTGGAATGTGTTCACACTGCGTACGGTGGACAGAACAGGGATGGAAAATGACAGAGCTGTCAGGTGGAATGTGTTCACACTGTGTACGGTGGACAGAACAGGGATGGAAAATGACTTGAGCACTAACCTCGTCTGCATCAGACCGTCATAATTTTTTTTCTGGGAGTCTGGACATTTTTCCACAAAGCTCTGAGTGACAGGTTTTGTATGCTCGTGAGATGATGACGCTTTTGTGGTAGATCATATCGAAGCGCACAGAAGAACCTTTGAACAACTATGGCACACTGTCCAGACTCTTGGGCAGCATCTTGAAGATGGGTGAAGCTTGCCGTTTCCCTGTGGAGTATTTTGCTCAAATTGTTTCGTATATTTAGGATTGAAAACAACTGCAGGATGCATTTTTCGGTTCTGATTGCAGTTTCAGGTCAGTCTCAGTTTGAATCTGTGGTTTGTCAGAGAGCGTTCCCCAACCTGTCTATATGGACTGTTTACAGGAATAGCTCGGAATGCCCTCAGGCAGATGGAAAGCGTCTGGTGGTGGATAGAGTCGAGCATTTTCAGTGAAGACGATCTCGTGCAGACATAAACCACTCAACCATAGTCAGCCTTGAAATGGATCAAGGCACTGTACAAATGGAGGAATGTTTACTTTAGTCTTCCTCTCAGCCGGGCTCAAGGCCTCACCGACACCTGGGGAACTGATAACTGCCATTATTACCTAGCCTACCTCCTACATGTCTATCATCCTTGTTTGTCACCAGCAGTCACTCTTCACATAATACATTCCACTGGAATTTGGGGAAAATTACCCATAATATCATCCACTAAGTTTCAATACAATAAGTGCATTAAAACAGAAAAAAATTCTCGGTTAATACCATGAGTGAGGACATTGAAGAAAAAGGTTTCCTCACGTAACCCTTTTCAGAGTACCAAGAATACAATTATTACATATAAAGGAACGATTTTTAGTCGTCCCTTTTTAATCAAGAGAAGAATGTTTTTACTTTTCCACATCATCATCATTTGACGTTTCCACAACAGGAATCAGAACACATTTTCCAATAATTTATGCACAATAATTTTCATTGCTCACTTCAAGAGCTCACCAACAATCACATCATAATAATACCTTAGGGAAAAGATTAACACGGTTTTTTTTTTTCCTTCAAATAACACATTGACTTCACTTGATCACTTTTCCCGATCACATATAAACACACACACATTCTCTCTTCCATCCACTCACTCCATTCGTCTCATCCACCTCTCGACTCGCACATTCACTAACCACAACTTCCTACAGCCACCCTATGCCTCGTCAAGTCTTGTCAGTCAAAAGATCAATCAAGGGAACAACTAAATACTTTAGGCTTTCACTAAGAACTGGAAAATTCACTACCACCTGTAAGAAAAAAAAAACAACTCCATTAATACAAACCCTAACTTCCATTTAACTAATAAATTACATGATTACAACAAAAACGAGGTTCCCAGTATCCCTTCGGCAC
>JADBJO010013215.1:47500-53611 GCA_016801955.1 Conus betulinus
GAAGGAGGTGATGCAGGCTGCTCGCTCTGTCCTGTCCCATTCCACCCGATTTTCATTTCAGCAATGTGTTAGGTAGCTCACCCCCTCCTTTTCATTACACACACACACACACACACACACACACACACACACACACACACACACACACACACGTACGCACGCACGCACACACGCACGCACTCGCGCACGCACGCACGCACGCATACACACACAAACGCACACACACACACACACACACACACACGCACACACACACACACACGTACACACACACACACAAACGCACACACACACACACACACACACACACACACACACACACACACACACACACACACACACACACACACACACACACACACACATATCTTTTTTTCACCTGTACCAGGACCTGTCACTCTGTAACCATATTCATGGCTGATGAGAGAGAGAGAGAGAGAGAGAGAGAGAGAGAGAGAGAGAGAGAGAGAGAGAGAGAGAGAGAGAGAGAGAGAGAGAGACTCTACTCGTCTTCTGTCGTTTCCACCAACCCTACTTTTAATTTGATTTTATGTAGGCAAACTTGACAGAAACAACTGTTTGCATAGCCATGATTAGTAGGTCTGTAGATTGGGGAAAGCGAACAGGAGAAGCAAAGAAGAAATTGATCGGAAGTGTCTGACAGGCAGGTGCCTGGTGTGGGACTGGTGTCTACAGAGATGTATTTCAGGGGTGTCTCTTCCCTCCATACCATCCACCCTGACAATAGTTTGAGGAGGGCGTGACAGAGGGAAGGAAGGAGGAAATCAGTAGGAGGGGGAGGTTGTGGGGGGGGTAGAGACAGAGGGAATGGCTTACTATATATATATATATATATATATATATATATATATATATATATATATATTTTTTTTTTTTTTTTTTTTTTTTTTTTTTTTTTTTTTTTGTTGTACTCCCAGTCCTTATAGACAGGGAGTACGTTAGAATGGGAACGAAGAAATGCTGTCTGCGTGTCTATGTGTCCGTGGTCAAAATGTGTGTTCCACTCGCTTCAGACAAAACTACTGGGCCGATCTTTCTGAAAATTTGTTGGTATGTTCATTCTGGGTCAAGGATGATGCCCGATGTTTAGTTTACCGTTATAGCCGTTACTAACGGCTGTAACGGCCTGTAACGGTTTTTTCTTCATGGAATATCTCCGAAAGTACTTGGCCGATCTTTGTGAAAATAAGCAGGTATGAACATTATGGGTCACGGATGATGCCCGATGTTTAGTTTACCCCGTTATAGCCGATACTAACGGCTGTAACGGCCTGTAACGGTTTTTTATTCTTCATGGAATATCTCAAAAAGTACTTGGCCGATCTTTGTGAAAATTTATAGGTATGTTCATTATGGGTCACGAATAATGCCTGATGTTTTAGTTTACCGTTATAGCCGTTACTAACGGCTGTAACGGCCTGTAACGATTTTTCTTCTTTATGGAATATCTGAGAAAGTACTCGGCCGATCTTTCTGAAAAAATTAGCAGGTATGTTCATTATGGGTCACTAATAATGAGTGATGTTTTAGTTTACCGTTATAGCCGTTACTAACGGCCTAACGGCCTGTAACGGTTTTTCTTCTTCATGGAATATGTCAGAAAGTACCTGGCCGATCTTTCTGAAAATTTGTTGTATGTTCATTATAGGTCACGAATAATACCTGATGTTTTAGTTTACCGTTATAGCCGTTACTAACGGCTGTAACGGCCTGTAACGGTTTTTCTTCTTCATAGAATATCTCCGAAAGAACATGGCCAATCTTTGTGAAAATTAGCATGCATGTTCATTATGGGTCACGAATAATGCCCGATGTTTTAGTTTACCGTTATAGCCGTTGCTAACGGCCTGTAACGGTTTTTCTTCTTTATGGAATATCTCAGAAAGTATTGGCCAATCTTTCTGAAAATTTGTAGGTATGTTCATAATGGGTCACGGATAATGCCCGATGTTTTAGTTTGCCATTATATCCGTTACTAACGGCTGTAACGGCCTGTAACGGGTTTTCTTCTTTATGGAATATCTCCGAAAGTACTTGTCCGATCTTTGTGAAATTTAGCAGGTATGTTCACAATGGGTTTAAAGATGATGTCCGATGTTTTAGATTACCGTTATAGCCGTTACTAACGGCTGTAAAGGCCTGTAACAGTTTTTTATTCTTTATGGAATATCTCAGAAAGCACTTTGTCGATCTTTATGAAAATTTGCAGTTATGTTCATGATGGGTCATGAATATTGCCTGATGTTTAGTTTACCGTTATAGCCGTTACTAACGGCTGTAACGGCCTGTATCAGTTTTTTTTCTTTATGGAATATCTCAGAAAGCACTTTGTCGATCTTTCTGAAAATTTGCAGGTATGTTCATTATGGGTCATGAATATTGCCTGATGTTTTAGTTTACAGTTATAGCCGTTACTGACGGCTGTAACGGCCTGTGATGGTTTTTTTTCTTTTTGGAATAACTCTGAAAGTACTTGACCGATCTTTGTGAAAATTAGCAGGTATGTTCATTATGGGTCATGAATAATGCCCGTTGTTTTAGTTTACCGATATAGCCGTTACTAACGGCTGTAACGGTTTTTTTTCGTTCCATAATGAACATACCTGCAATTTTCAGAAAGATCAGCCCAGTAGTTTTGTCAGGAGCGAGTGGAACACATTTTGACCACGGACACACGGACACACAGACAGACAGACACACAAACAGCATTTCTTCGTTCCCATTCTAAAGTACTCTCTGTTCCATAAGAACTGGGAGTACAAAAAAATCAGGGCGTTAAATCAGAAATAAGAAAATTCCATCACTAACACCATATGGAGACCATCGTAATGCATCTTGAAATCAACTATTTGTATGGCCTCCTCAGGGGCCTTTCGTCCACTGATTCATATTAATAGATAGACAGATATGTAGGTAGATAGACAGATAGATAGATGGATGGATAGATACACACATCGATAGATAGATAGGCATACACACACAAGCACACACACACACACACACACACACACACACACACACACACACACACACACACATATATATATATATATATATATATATATATATATATATATATATATATATATATATATATATATTTCCCCCACTACTTAATTGTTCAGCATTATACTGTTTGGTCAATCAGTGGGTGATTGCATCTCTTACGAGATCCAAGGAAAGGTTGTTCTGCACAATTCTTAGCCGCTGACAATGCTTGGGTTATTGAACAGCAGAGCTGACCACTCAGACTGTTCCGTATCTTTTGATCTCCTTGCATCCTTAAATGGATCCTCAAGCATAGGCTCAAAGATTGTCCCTTACATTATATATTGTTTGCGTAATGTTTTTAGTTTTCAACAACTTTTTTCCTCTCCAAACTTTCGTTTTGTTTAATTCTACTACCTTTCGCTGGCTGCTTTGGGGGTGCTGTTGCATTCTTTTTCGAACCCTTGGCGGTCGGAACACCACAGAATTATGGACTGTGGTGTGTCTCTGTCTGACGCCAAGAGCACAGACACAATCAGCCGGGTCTCCCTGACGAGTCCGATCCAGCGGACGAAAGGCCTCGGAGCAGGCGACACATATAGATCTGTCTTCGGGAGGGATTGCTATAGTTTCCTCATGCAGCAGTGAAGGGGTTTTCATATTTATGATATACATTTTCCCATTTATTTCATCTTCAATTTTTTTTTTTTTCTCTCAATTTCTAATCTTTGCCAAATCATTACTATAATGATGGAAAAATTGTTAACCTGCACTTGTTTTCCCCCACTACTTAATTGTTCAGCATATATATATATATATATATATATATATATATATATGTGTGTGTGTGCGCGCGCGCGCGTGCGTGCGTGTGTGTGTGTGAGAGAGAGAGAGAGAGAGAGAGAAGCTCTGAGAAAACGTGAGAGAGTGTATCTAAATGGGGATGGGGGTACAGTGGAAGAAATCAGATACCAGCGTTGACGTCTTCTGTTGTACTAAACACAGAAATCTGACAGGCTATAGAGAAACATAACCATTAGCAAGTTGCAAAGCATATAAACGAACTCCCAGTTTGTCCTGAATACGTGTGATATATTCCATAAAGACGAAAAAACCGTCTTGGGCTGGTCTAACCGTTAGTAATGGCTATTCTGGTAAACATCGGCCATCATCTGTGACCTATAATGAACATACTTACAAATTTTCTGAAAGATCAGCCAAGAACTTTCTGAGATTTCCCATAAAAAAGAAACCCATTATGGGCCGTTAGTAAAAAGGCTATACCGGTAAACCCATAATAAACATACCTACATCCGACACCCATATCTACATCCGTGACCCATAATGAACATGCCTACAAATTTTCAGAAAGATTGGCCACGTACTTTCTGAGATATTCCATGAAGAAGGAAAACCGTTAAGGGCCGTTATAGCTATAACGGTAAAATAAAACATCAGGCATCATCCTTGGCCCATAATACCTACAAATTTTCAGAAAGATCGGCTAAGTATTTTCTGAGATATTCCATAAAAAAACCGTTATGGGTTGTTATATCCGTTAGTAACGGCCATAACGGTAAACTGAAAAGTCAGGCATGATCCGTCACCCATAACGAACATAACTGCTAATTTTGACAAAGATCGGCCAAGTACTTTCGAGACATCTCATAAAAAAGAAAAAACAGTTATGGACCGTTACAGCCGTTAGTACCAGCTATAACGGTAAACTAAAACATCAGGCATCATCCGTCGCCACTAATGAACATACAAACAAACTTTCAGAAAGATCGGCAAGTACTTTCTAGGATATTCCATGAAGAAGAAAAAACCCGTTATGGGCCGTTATAGCCCTTAGTAACGGCTAAAACGGTAAACTAAAACATTGGGTATCATCCGTGACCCATAATGAACATACCTACAAATTTTCAGAAAGATCGACAAAGTTCTTTCTGAGATATTCCATAAAGAAGAAAAACTGTTATAGGCCGTTATAGCCGTTAGTAACGACTTAAAACGGTAACCTTAAACGACGGCCATCATCCGTGACCCATAGTGAACATACCTGCTAATTTTCACAAAGATCGGCCAAGTACTTTCGGATATATTGCACAAAGAAGAAAAACCGTTACAGGTCGTTACAGCCGTCAATAACGGCTATAACGGCAAACTAAAACATCGGGCATCATCCGTGACCCATGATGAACATACCTGCTAATTTTCACAAAGATCGGCCAAGTACTTTCGGAGATATTCCATGAAGAAGAAAAACCGTCACAGGCCTTAAGTAAACAGTTACAACGGTAAACTAAAACATCAGCCATTATTCGTGATCCATAATGAACATACCAGAAAGATGAGCCAAGTACTTTCTGAGATATTTTCATAAAGAAGAAAAAAACTGTTAGAGACCGTTACAGCCGTTAGTAACTGCTATGACGGGGGAAACTAAAACATCAGGCATCATCCATGAACCATAATGAACATACCTGCTAATTTTCACAAAGATCGGCCGTTAGTAACAGCTATATCGGTAAACTGAAACATCGGGCATTATTCGTGACCTATAATGAACATCCTACACATTTTCAGAAAAATCGACAAAGTGCCTGCTAATCTTTCTGAAAAATTTGTAGGTATGTTCATTACGGGTCACGAATAATGACTGATAAAAAAAACCAAAGCCCTGAAAGCAATGGCAGAAGCGGCAGAGAGGTGTTCAAGTTGGATCTGGTCAAGGAGGAACAAAAGTGAACTTATAAGGCTTAACTTTCCTACAAATATCAGGTGTCCTGTGGCTCAGTGTGGTTAGTGCGCGAGTCATTAAGTGGGAAATGAGCATGTCCCAAAGGGCATGGGTTCGAATCCCAGTCATGGCTCATCCCAAGATGAAAAAAAAAAAAAAAAAAAAGGGGCAGCAGAGGACATCCGGTCATGAACCGGGTGTGGCCCAACCCCCCTAGAGTGTCAGGAGATAAGGGCCGAAACACTCGCTTGAAGGGGCTTCTCTTTCTGAGAGCGCGCGAACGCGCGCGTGTGTCTGTCAGCTTACTCGCGCGTGCCACTCCATTTTTTGCGTGATGATTTACACAATGACTTTGAGAT
>JADBJO010013216.1:0-10000 GCA_016801955.1 Conus betulinus
TGATGAAAGGAAAAGGAGGTATGGGAGGATGAGAGAGAAGGAACAGCAGCAGCAGCAGCAACACAACACAACATGAAGAATTCAAGAAAAATGATTAAGAAAAAAAAAGAACAATAAGAATAGAACAAAAGCAAGAAACAGAACAAATTTCCCCCATAACAAGAAGAACAAGAAACGCGACCAACAGCTTACAAAACAATTACAACAACAACTCAAACAACTACAAAAAAACAGCAAACACGAAAAGTAACAAGAAGATTTTTTTTAAGGTGAGAAGAAGAAGAGAAAAAGAGAAAGAAGAAGAAAGAAGAAGAAGAAGAACGAAAAGAAGAAGCAATAGAAAGAGAAAAGAAGAAGAAAAGAAGAATAAGAATAAGAAGAAAAGAGAGATGAAGAGAGAAAAAAAACCCAACGTAGGAGAAGAGTAGAGAACGACGACGACGACGACGACGAACGACGACGACGACGAACGATGCGAACGCCGACAAAACGGAGGACGAAGAGCAGGAGCCAGGAGTAAAAAAATGGAAGAAAAAATCTAGAAGGAAGAGGATCAGGACGTTGCCTAACAAGGGAAAAATCCCTAGAAAAGAACAAGAAATCCCGGTACGACAACACTGACGACGATACGACGGCACAGACGACGACGACAACGGGGGGGGGGGGGGGGGGACGACGACGAACGACGAATATAGAAGAAGAAGAAAAAGAAGAAGAAGAAGAAGTAGTAGGATGAGGAGAGGAATAGAAAAAAGAGAGAGAGAAGAGAGGAGATTTAGAGAGAGAGAGGGGGGGGTGTGTGGGGGGGGAGAGAAGGTTTGGTTAGAGAGATGAGTATGTAGAATTGGTGTATTGAACGCGGGAATCATTCTCATTTATGGACATCTGCCAGAACACTGTACACTGGCGGAACTTCGTGCCACCGTTTCCCTCCACTTACATCTGGAGTGGCAGACATTTTGTAATGCGATAACAAATTTGTCTCGATACGGATATGAAACTGCTCCTCCTCCTTGCTCCCTCCTACTGCTCCTCCCTCCTTCCCTCCTCTTTCTCTTCCTGCTCCTCCTCCTGGCTGCCTCCTTCCTGCTCCTCTCTGCTCCTCGCCTCCTCCCCCTACCTCCTCCTTCTCCTCCGGCCCTCCTCCTCCTTCTCCTCCTGTCACTCCTTTCCTCCTCCTCCTCCTTTCTCTCCTCCTTCTTCCCCTCCTGCGCCTCCTCCTCCTTCTCCTCTTCTGCTCCTCCTTCTCCTCCTGCCTCCTCCCTTCTCCTCCTGCTTCTCCTCCCTCCTTCTCCTCCTGCTTCTCCTCCTCCTTCTCCTCCTCCTTTCTCCTCCTCCTTCTCCTCCTCCTCCTTCCTGCTCCTCCTCCTTCTCCTCCTCCTACCTCCTCCTCCTCCTCCTTCCTCTTCTCCTCCTCCTCTCCTCCTCCTCCTCCTCCTCTCTCCTCCTGCCCTCCTCCTCCTTCCTCCTCTCCTCCTCCTCCTCCTCCTCCTCCTCCTCCTCCTCCTGCTCCTCCTCCTTCTCCTCCTGCTCCTCCTCCTTCTCCCTCCTCCTCTCCTTCTCCCCTCCTCCTTCCTCCTCCTCCTCCTTCTCCTCTCCTCCTCCTTCTCCTCCTCCTTCTCCTCCTGCTCTCCTTCTCCTCCTCCTTCCTTCCTCCTCCTCCTCCTCCTCCTTCTCCTCCCTCCTCCTCCTCCTCCTAGCTCCTTCTCCTCCTCCTGCTCCTCCTCCTCCTTCTCCTCCTGCTCCTCCTCCTTCCTCCTCCTCCTCCTCCTTCTCCTCCTGCTCCTCCTCCGCCTCCTCTCGCCTCCTGCCTCCTCTTCCTCCTCCTCCTTCCCCCTTGCTCCTCCTCCTTCGTCCTCCTGCTTCCTCCTCTCCTCCTGCTCCTCCTGCCCGCCTCCTCCGCCTCCTCCTCATTATTATTATTATTATTAGTATTTTCATTTTTTTTTATTATTATTGTCTGTTGTTGCTTTTGCTTGTAAATGTATTTGTTGGGATGTTGTTGTTGTTATTATTTATTATTCAGGTTGTTGTTGTTGTTCTTCATTCTTCTTTCATCTTCCTTCTTCTTCTTCTCTTTCTTTCTTCCTTCTCTTTCCTTCTTCCTCCTTCCTCTCGTGTCCTTATTTGTTCCTTTCCTTCATAAAAAAAAATTTTTTTCTGCCTTCTTCAGACAGCCTCCTACTCCTCCTCCTTCCCCCCTCCCTCACTCCTCCTCCTCCTTGCTTCTTCTTCGTCTTCTCTTCCTTCTCTTGCCTTCTCTTCTTCTTCTTTTTTTTCCTCCGTCCTCCTCTCCGCTTCTTCTTCCTTCTCTGTTTCGTCTGTTTCTCTCCTCCTTTCTTCTTCTTCTGTCTTTCTTTCTTCTTCTTCCTTTCGTCTTCTCTTTCTTTCCTTCCCACCCCTTTTCTTGTTTTCCTTCCTCTTTCTTTTCTTTCTTTCCTTTTTCCTTCCTTTCCCTTTTCCTTTCTCCTTTCCTTCATTGTTTCCCCTTCTTCCTTTCCTTCTCCTTTCTTTTTTTTTTCCTCTTTTTTATTACCATCTTTTTTTTTTTTTTCTTTCCTTTTCCTTCTTTTTTTCTTCCTCAACTTTTCTTGCTTTTTTTCTTTTATCCTTCTTTCTTTTTCTTCTTTCATTTTTTTTCCTTCTTTTCTTTCCCTTTCTATCATTACTCCTTTTCTTTCCTCTTTCATTCTTTTTCCCCCCCTTTCTTCCTTTCCCTTTCCTTGTCCCTTTTCATTTCTTTCCCCCCCTTCTTTCCTTTCTCCTTTTTCCTTCCTCTTTCTTTATTGTTTTTTCTTATCTTTTCTTCCTTGAGTCCCTTGTTGGCTTTTTCCGGTTTCTTTCTTCCCCTTTTTCTCTTTCTGATTTCTTTTCTTTTCCCTTTCTGTATTTCCCTTACGCCCAGTCTTCCTTGTAGGCTTTTTTTCCTTTTGTTCACTTTTCTAATCCCCTTACTTTCTCTGGCTTCCCCCTTTTCTTACTTCCACTCTTCTTTTCCCCGTTATTTTTATCTTCCCTTTTTTCTTTTTATCTTTTTCCCCTTTCCCCTCCCCTTTTTCTTCCCCTTTTTATTTCTTTCCCCCATCCTGTACTTTGTCCTTGTGACTTTTCCCCCTAGTTCAGTTTCCCTCTTTGTTTTTTCCTTTTCTTTTTTTATTTTATTCCCCCCCCCGGGAGGTTTTCTTTTTCTTTCCATCTTTCGTTCCCCCCCCCCTTTTTAGCGTTTGTGTTTATCTTCTTTTCTCCCTTTCTTCTTTACCTCCCACCTTTTTTTCCCCCCTCCCCCCCCTGTCTTTATTTCTCGCTTTCTATTTCCTTTCTATTTCTTTCCCTTCCCCCCCCCCCCGGCGTTTGGTGGCTTTTGCTTTTTCTTTCTCTTGACTTTCTTCCTGCTGTTTTTCCCCGTTTCCCCACTTGAGTTCCAGTGACCCCATTCGTGTTTTCTTGCTCGCTCTCCTGTGTCCCGTGTCCTATTATGGATCTTTTTTCTCGTCCTGTCTTCCCCTTCTTCTTTTCTTCTCCTTCTTTAAGTTCTTCCTTCTTTTCGTTCTTAGTGTTTCTTGTTCCCCCCCCCCGGGTGGCCCCGGTCCACCGTTCTTGTTTCCTTCCCCCCCCCCCCCCCCCCGGGTGCCCCCCCCGCTTCCAAAATTCTTTCTTCTTTGTGTCCTTTCCGTTGAGTTTTTCACTTCCCCCGCTAAACTGTCACGTCGGGGGTCTGTCCCTCTATGAGGGGTCCACAGCTCGTCCGTCTCTGTTTCTGCCTCTGTGTTTTGGGTGGGGCTTTCCCTCATCGTTGTTCCACTTTTCCGTACCCCGTCCCTGACATCATGGTCTGTATGTTGTTTCTCCCTCCGTCCTCCATGAATGTTTGTGTTTGTCTTCTTTCACTCTTTTATTGTTCTTTCCCTGGTTTCCCCTCCCCATGATGTTTGTGTTTGGATTCTGGATGAGACTCCAAGTCACGCACTGCCTTGACCCACAGGATGGCTTTCCGGTGTCCCGGAAATGACATCAGCCGGATGACTCTTCGGGGAAGCGGAAGGTCCGGGCGTGCACGTCGTACCATCTGTTCTACTTCCTGTTTCCGTTGTCGTATGGACACACACACACACACACACACACACACACACACACACACACACCGGAAAGAGCTATACGACATGAGAACATCAGGCAGAGAATTGGACGTCTGCCCTGGTCTTTTTTCAGACGGAAGGAAGGGGTCATTGAATTCACTGCAAGTGTGCTTAATCCCTAGCACGATTCAGAGGTGACCTTTCCATGTCAAGCCCACGCCCATCTCTTCCTTCAATCCACACGCGTATTGACCCTCAACGAAGCCTCGGAAGAGAGCCATCTAACATGACACTGGCAACAGCAGAGCGACAACAGCGCCAAGACAGGCAGCAAGCATCCCAGTGTTGACACTGCATGCCAGAGCGATTCCAGCTTGCAAGGAGGGTGAGAGTGCCAGCTCCATCTTCCTTCGCCAAGCCAAGTCTGGGCGGCACCCAGATTCTGTTGTCTTCGGTTTCAATTTGTGCATGGATCAGCTGGCTGTGGTGGCAGTTCGCTTTTGAATAGAAGGTGACCTCGGAGGACAGGGGGACGAAGGAAGCTATCATCATCATCATCATCATCATCAACATCATCATCATCATCATCATCATCATCATCATCATCAGCATCGCCATCGTCGCCATCATCATCAATCATCATCATCATCATCATCATCCATCATCATCATCATCATCATCATCATCATCATCATCATCAACCAACAACAACAACAACATCATCATCATTATCATCATCATTATCATCATCAACGAATTCACTAATCCACGTGTTTCTCTTCGTAAAAAAAAAAAAGAGAAAAAAAAATCATCATTTATTGCAAGTTTGAAATGCACCCATTTCAACGTTATCTCCATCAGCAACACTTCTTGCCGACTGATGTGACAACCCTTTTTGACCAATTCCAGAAGCAGGATGCTTTGACGACCTAAACCAAATTCTTATTCTATCCGCACCACACGGGATAAGGTCCCCCCCCCCCCTTTTTTTTTTTTTTTTTTTTTAGCAAAATCAGGGTCAGTCCCCGTATGATAATAGTGAGTGTGAAAATGTGGGCGAGATAGACCGACCTATATTTGAGGCCGCAATTAATCAGACTTTGTTCGGCTTCTGGCACCACGTACGTGCGCGCGTGCACACACACCACACACACCAGCCACCACCACCACACACACACACACCCCCACACACAGCCCACACACACACACACACACCCCACACACACCACACACACACACACCACACACACAATATATATATATATATATAATATTTATATATATCTATATATATATATATATATATATATATATATATAATATATTATATATATAAATAAGCGTGCGCAGTCGTTTATGTATCGCAATTTCACACGTTGCAAGTTGTTCTCATATTAAATCATATTTTTTCTGTTTCATTTCTAGGTGCGCACGTGTCAATTTATTGGGATCAAGCTACCAACATTTCGTTCAATTCATCACTTACCCAGTTGCTCAAACTGGTCATCTCACAACTCTTTCCTTTAAAATTGGTTTAGTCCACATGAACTGATACATCGATGCCTTATGATCAGTCATTAATCGATTCATACAATCAGAAAGGCCAAGGCCGTTCCATATATTTTGTTTTTTTCTTTCATTTATTGGAATCTACTTACACGGTTCGTGCCATTTCCAAAGTATCCCATCTGTTCAGTAATTAGCCAATTATCATTTTGTCAGTCATGACTTTTCATAGCCTTATGATTTTCTCGATCTTTAATTCATAAAGCCGTCCATTTTTTTTTTTTGGTCATTTCACCAACTACGACGCATCGCCATATCCTTTCAATACCCAAACTCATCAGACTTTCCATTCTTAACCATTTTCTTTCAACACCATTTCAAATAATCATTAAAAACCAGCCACCCATTCAATTCCACATCAATCATCGGTCATTTTCACCCATTTTCATCAGTCATTCATATTCCAATTATTGCTAGGCAGAGAACACCCAAGGCTAATACATCAAAATGCTGTTATGCTCTGCATAGTATGCCGGGGATTGTCTTAGTTCGTGACAAGCTCCTAGCTCCCAGCATAACATTATCAGTCTTTCCAAAATCCCCCGAAGTCGGAGGTGTTATGGCTTCCCTCTCATGGCGGGGGTGGTAAAAGGTGGTAATCAAAAAAAACGGTTACACACGTAAGGTTCTCCATTCCCCAGCTGATGCATTTGTACCATAGTTGTTCAAATACGTCGGTCGGCTTGTTTGGATAATCCCTGGAGGGGGGGTCCTTGTTTTAGCCAGGGTACGACAACGACGACGACGACCAACAACAACAACAACAACAACCAACATTCCATCATTCAAACAATCAACAACCACAACAACAACAAACATTCCATCATTCAAACAGGTCAGTCTTCGACACTGTGAAAACCAACCATTCTATACCTTACATTCTACCGAAATTGTCCTATTCTATTAAGCCGATTGTCTATTCAATTAGCCAATCAGTCAATGAATCGATTTGTTAGGTGTTGTGTGTGTGTTGGTGTGTGTGTGTGGTGTTGTGTGTGTGTGTGTGTGTGTGTGTGGTGTGTTTGTACTGTGTGGGGCATGTGGGGGTGAATCCAGACTCTCCAACCCGTTTCCTTCTTCTATCTTTCCTTTCCCTTCTAACTGAATAAACGGAAACGATGGTTCCCATTTTCAAGCTGTTAGGGAAAAAGGCACAAGAAAAACCGTAAGAAAACGAAACAGCAGGCACAAAGAATGACAGGAACTGATTTATCACAATCTATATATATATTTTTTCTATAATATAATATAGCATATCAAATGATATTATATATCTATTTTTTCTTTTACGTCTGAATTGATCAGCAAATCTGACCATTACTTTTTTTTGTAGATCGATAATATATGCCGACGCCTTGAAAAATTGTTATTGGAATAACATTTCAAATCATATACTTTTACTTCCTTGCATTGTCAGGAAATGTCAGCGACTGCATTGCGAACGGCCTGTAAAATGTTATTTTTGGTTCACTTATCAACTCTCTTTCTCTCGTCTCTCTTATCTTTACCCTACCTCCTTTCCTCTTTCTTGTCCGCCCCTCTCTAGCCTGCGAAGGAAGACAGCTGTAAGTCCTGTTTTTAATGAAATTTGTCTCCCAAAAGTTAAAATTTCTTGGGGCCATCCTCTCACCGTCTCTCCTCTCTCTCCCTTCTCTCCAACTCTCACTCTCTCATCCTCCTCTCCTCCTCTCTCCTCTCCCCCCCCTCCACCTCCTCCTCTCCTCCTCCCTCCCCTCTCGCCCTCCTCTCTCTCATCTCTCCTTCTCTTCTCTCTCTCATCCTCTCGTCTCTCATCCTCCCTCTCTCTCTCTCTCTGCTTGCTATGTCTTCTATTGTTCTTTTTTTTTTTTCTTTTTTTGTTTCTTTGTTTTTTGGTTTGGTTTTGTTTTGTTTTGGGCATTCCCCCATGAATATTGTTCCGGGAGGACGTAAGAAATCCGGACGGAAGTCGTCCAGGTTTGGTTACGTTTTTAAATCAAGCGCTCTCCCCATTCTTTAATCAAGCGTGTCCCCGTTTCGGGTCACAGTCACACGAACTGTCAAGCCATCTCCCGACCCGTCGTTGTTAACGCCTCCGGGAATTCGTTTTTTGTCTTGTTTTGGTTTTTTCGTTTTTTTTGGTGGTGAAAAGCGAACGGTTGTCCGGGAGAGAGATGGACTGGGGGGACAGAAGAGGAAAGTGGAGAAAGGAAGGAGAGAATGAGATAAGGAGCGAGATGAAAGCCATAGAGTTTTTTTTTCTGAAAGTGTTGGGAAAACCTCCACATCTTCTGGTCTCTTGTCAACCCCCTCTTTCTTCTCTTCTTTCTTTCTTTTGAGGATCCACCTTCATCGAGTTGACACGTTTGTGTGTATGACCGTTTTTTTCTTTTTTCAATCCGGCCATTAAGGCAGCCACACTCCACTTCGGGGAAGGGGCATGCTACGTGTAACGTGTCATCCCATACCCAACGGCCAAAAAACTGGCCTTCTCTTCCTTTCCGAAATTTAGTGATGGGAATTGTACGTGTGTGCAAGACGTTTTTAACCCGTGCCTTCACACACGAGAACCTCGGTTTTTTAATAGTCTCCTCATTCGAAGGACTATAATGGGGTATGGGAGTCAAAAACCAGTGTTAACGTTCGAGGGGGAAAAAAACTCCCCCCTGTACCGAAATTCGAACGCGTAACCTCAGGATCACGAGTCCGGCGCTCTACTAACCAAAACTGAGCTATTCCGGCCCCCCTCGGACCTGGCTGATGCGAGGATTCGTTTATGAAAAAAGTGTATAGAATAGCTTGGTCATTATGGGTGAGTGTGTGTGTTGTGTGTGTGTGTGTGTGTGTGTGTGTGGTGTGGTGTTGTGTGTGTGGGTGCGTTGCGTGTGTGTGTGTGTAATGCGTGTCTGCGAGCATTGACCGTTTTTGCGTGAGTGCGAACTGCGCGTTGGGGGCGTGTGTGCATGTGTGGTGTGGTGTGTGTGTGTGTGGTGTGTGGTTTGTGTGTGTGTGTGTAGGTGTTGTGTGTGTGTGGTGTTGGTGTGTGTTGTGCGAGTTCTGAGTTGTGGTGTGGTAGTGGTGTTAGGTGTGTTGGTGGTGGTTGTGTGTGTGTGGGTTGTGTATGTGCGTGTGTGGGTTGTGGTGTGCGTGCGTGTGTGTGTGTTGTGTGTGTGTGTGTGGTTTTGTGTGTGGTGTGTGTGTGTGACTTGCGTGGCGTTGTGTGTATGGCCGTAATATGTCTGTGTGTGTGGTTTGTGTGTGTGGTGTTGTGGTGTGTGGTGAGTGTGTGTGTGTGTGTGTGTGTGTGTGTGCATTGATTAGTATCTCGTGTCCATGTATGTTTGAACCCCTATGTGAATTGCATCCTCCTGTTGAATGTTTGAATTTCAATGATTTTCCCCTCTTTGTTGTCCTTGATCCCCCCTATTCTCGTCTAAACTGCACCATTCTTTTCCCAGCTTGTTTCGCCCTTTTGTAGCGACCCACCGCTGACATCACGGGCGACTTAAACACAGAGCAAAAACGAAACAAAACAAAACAAGAAAAACAAATTCCCCCACAAGATTGTAAATTGACAGGCCTAACTTATAATAAACCAGTGACCGTTTAGAAAGTGACCCTTAAAAAACTCCCAGAGAAAAGCGACGGAGTGGAGAAGGAGCGAGAGAGAGAGAGAGAGAGAGAGAGAGAGAGAGAGAGAGGTGGAGAGAGATAGAGAGAGCCTCCGACTCTCTGTAACTCGGTAAACTCCTCTCTCCGCTATCCCCCCTCCTCTCACCTCTTCTCTCTCTCTCTCTCACTCTCTCTCTCCTCCCTCCATTCCTCTCTCTGTCTGGTTTTCCTGTCTCTCTCCTCTTGGACAGTATTATTGGCATGTGCTTCTATGTTTCCTTTCTGTTTCTTGTCAGTTCCCTTATCATTTCCGGCTTGTGTTCATTTTTATAATGCATCACCTTCCCCCCCCCCCCCCCCCCCACCCCCCCCCCCCCCTCCCCCCCCCGGTCCCCTCCGCTCTCTCTCCGAGTTACGCTCCCCCGCCCCACCCCCCCCCCTCCACCACCACCACCACAACCTAAAACCCCACCCGTCGCCTCCCCCTTCTCGATCCCCTCCTCTCTAACTCAAGGCTCAGTTCTCCACAGGGGCACTTGTCACTGATACTAATTCTTTTTAAAATTCCCTTTATTAAAATTTTTTTTTTCACCCCCCCCCCCCCCCCTCTCCCCTAGTAACCTTCTTATAACCCTCACCACCATTAAACCCCCCCCCCCCCCCACCCCCCCCCCCACACCCCCTTCACCCCCGTCCTATTAAAATTCTCCTTAATTTTCCTTTTCTTTATTTTTTCTTCTTTTCTTTCTTCGTCCCCCCCCCCTTCC
>JADBJO010013216.1:30000-35000 GCA_016801955.1 Conus betulinus
AGCTGCTATTCTTTTTTTTTCAGCTGCTGTTTATTACAGTTGCCATTTTCCCCCTGAAACAGTGATTGAGGATTTTTTTTTTCACCAACAGAGATAAAAAAAAAAAAAAAAACTGCTGAAATGTCAAACTCAGAAATGTATCCTGATTGCATACATTTTATGGAGATTTTGGTCACAACCAACTTGTCGGGACTCAGCTGATAAAGCGTATATGCTTAAAACCGCACAACCGCTGGTATAAATGGTCTATCTTGATTGATCATACATCTCAAACCATATTCTGCACAGACAGACAACCAGCGAGAACTCAACAATTTTTTGAAATTCCAGATGGCGCCAAAAACAAAGTAGTATTTATGTCTTATATCACAAACAACATCACGCCTTCAGAATATGATACGATGCTGTCAGTGAAATCCACAGGAGAAAAAAAAAATGACCCTTTTAAGAACTGACCCCCCTCTGGGATCATCTTACATGTTCTGATGGAATTTGTGGAACGAAAGCCGTCATGGTGTCATAAATGAAAACGATTTCAAATCTTTTAAGAAAACGTATCTGAATGGAACATGTACAGAGTTTGTTTGTTTGATTGTTTTTTTCTTCCTTATGTCACATTGAATACAAAACAAAACATAGGTTTTCCAGCTCCTCGCCTCTCTCTCTCTCTCTCTCTCTCTCTCTCTCTCTCTCTCTCTCTCTCTCTCAGTCAGTCGGTACCTGCCATTTTCCGTCTAGCTAAGAGTTGTAGCTACTCTCAGAACGGGTCTACCTCTGTGCAGTCTTTGATTGTTCTCTTTCCTTCCTTCGTCTGTCAATAACAAAGAGTTAGAGTTGATCAACGTGGGTCCCTGCCTTTGTCTGTCAATAACAAAGAGTTAGAGTTGATTAACGCGGGTTCCTTCCTTCGTCTGTCAATAGCAAAGAGTTAGAGTTGATCAACGTGAGTTCCTTCCTTCGTCTGTCAATAACAAAGAGTTAGAATTGATCAACATGGTCCCTTCCTTCGTCTGTCAATAGCAAAGAGTTAGAGTTGATCAACGTGGGTCCCTTTCTTCTTCTTCTAATTTTTTTTTCCCCCGTCCCAACCTTTGCGCTACCTCAGAGACAGTGCAACCCACGCCGCTCATTCCGATTCCGACACCCCGTCCACAGCCACAGCCCGGTCGGCCCCGCCGCAGCCCCGGCACCGATAATCCACAGGGAGCAGTCAATGTCAAGTCGTCAAGAGGCAACCCACCGGAGGAGACACTGCACTGCTGCCGAGTCACTTCGGTGGTGTTCAGTGGCGCCTGTTCTGATCTGACATACGCAGGACACCACCTACCAAAGCGTGGGTCCCTTTCTTTGTCTGCTCAACTCCTTCCATTAAATGGAGACCAGGGGCGAGGAGAATGAAGCACGCCAGTGCCGCAGCAAATCAGTCATTGAAGATGTGCCCTGCTAACTGGTGCTCATGGTTTGCTAACTCTTTGTCGGTTAGTTGCAAAGTGAGGCGAGTGCCTGGCGGAAATCAAAACAAATTCTAAAATAAAAGATTGTGTATAAGGCTCCGCCGAGAAACGTACACAAAACGAATCACTAGACGGAACGCGACGCTCATTGAACGCCCATCTTGGGCCGAATGGGATGAAGAAAAGTGGTTGCTCGTTCATCTTTTTTTTTTGTTGTTGTCCTGAGTGTTGCGTGTCGTACCTGAAGAAGATCTAAGAGGTCGAAGCGCGTCGTGCTTTGTCTTATGATTCGTTTGTCTACGTTTTTTGTGTCAGCAGTTCAGAAACTCTGTGACTGAAGATATTGACTGGCAGTTGGTGGTCATCTTATTTACTAACTCTTTACTGACAATTCAGAAAATCAGTGTGGCTGAAGCTGACTGGTAGTTAGTGGTCATTTTGTTTACTAACTCTTTCCTGAGAGTTCACAAAATCTGAGCGAGTGATGATGTTCAAGAAGTTTGTGGTCGTGCTCTACTAACTCTTCTCTGACAGTTCAGGAAATCAGAGCAGCCGGAGTATTTCTTCTGCCACCCACGCCACTACAAAAGACGCCGGCAGCCACACGACTTCCTCGTGCATTTTGTGAGCTCACGCGCGTCCTGCACGTGGCAGACCTCGTAACTTCGCAAATGACAGTCAAGGCCAACATCTGAAGAAGTTGTCGTCTTCCATCCCAACCGTGTTACATTATACTGCACATGTTGAGAAGTCTCCATCCCCATACCAGATGACTCATTTCTCCCCCCCCCCCCCCCCCCACCGCCACAACCACCCACCCCCACCACCCCACCCCCAAGTAATTTTCATTGGATGTCCTGTTCTTATGACAAGCTGTCAATCAGGCAGGCATCAGAAACTTGATTGGTAGCTTAACCCTGTAAAAAGAGAGCTCAACCCTAAAAATATTAGTCCACCATCGGCTGTAGGACCGAAAGCAGTTCATTTTTCGGAGTGTGTAACTCAATACTGGTGCATGCCAGAGAGATGGGAACGGTCCTCTCTCTTACTCTAAAGATCTTGTGTCAAGTTTCCCCCAGAATACCCAGGGATCCCATCAGCTTATCATCCACACCAACTCAGAAACAAGAATTCATGCTACTATGTGGCCACGTGGACAACCAACTAGCCAGCAGGCCTATAAATAGTGGTGACGTCAACAAAAACTGGGTAACAAAAAAAAAAAAAGAAAGAAAGAAAGTGTAAACCTCTCCACTTTTACTTCGGCTAAGTGTTTGTGTATCTGATAGACTCAACTCGGACTTACAAAACAGGTCTTTCCTTCAAATGAGGTGAAATGAGAAGAAACCAGATAAATTGAGCAGTGCCAGACTGGTTTGATAACTGTTTCATATCTTTTCATGTTCCGTACAAAAGCAAAGTTTCGCGAAACTGCAGTAGCCTATTCCTTTGTCAGTTTGTTTATTGTTCATACGCCATTTTCGTGTTTGAACCTATTTTTTTTTTTAATCCTACCTGTCTCTCGGAGCGCATGCACCTGAAAGTTAATGTTCTTGAGGTGAATTGCACTAACGTCTTTCTGGGAGAATTTCAATCGGTCCGAGAGACTGGTTCCACAACGAGAGAGAGAGAGAGAGAGAGAGAGGAGGGATATGAATTTGATATAAAAACTCTGCCATAATTTTAATAGAGAGAGCACCCTTAGTCCTTCTCAGAGAGGACCACATAACCCGTATTAGTAACACCACTGAAATTATTATGTAGGCCATGAATAAACCTTTCTTTTTTAATATTGTGTGTGTGTGTGTGTGTGTGAATCCATAGTGCAGACGTAGGTCCCGGACATTCTTCACGGCTGTTTTCTGACTGCTTCACAAAAGAACGTCTGTACAGATGTGACGTAACAAAATCAATGACGTGAGAAGGCTTGTGTCACTTTAAAAGTCCATCACATGTGATAGACCAGTCCTCTGAGCATTTTTGTGTGTAAATAGTTAACTCCATCCTTGACCATGGTCTGCTCTCTCTCTCTCTCTCTCTCCCATCTTCCCATCTAGTTCTCCCCTTTCCCTTCGCCTTATATTTCTTTGTTTATTTATGTATTTAGCATTTTTTTTTTCATTTATTTATTTACGTCTACAGGGTTAAACCCAGTGCTCGCATGGATCTGTATGCGCCACATTAGGGGCATGTAGCCGGCCGTTTTGTCCGACCCGGCCGTTTTGTCCAATCTCGGACATAACGGCTGAAACCCAGCTGTTTCGTCTGACTTTCAATCTTTTGTTGGACAAAACGACCTGGTTGGACAAACCGGCCAGCTCTAAATAAGCGGCCCGTTTGTCCGATAATTCATTGGCAAAGAAGTATAAGTTCGTCGCGTTCTGGTTTTTTTTTTCTGCCTGTTTACTCCCAAGTAAAGAAATCACGTGGAAAAAAAAAAACATTCGGCCGTCATGCCCCCAGGTGGCCAATTTGGCGTCTGAAGCTGACCATTGACTGTCAGGGGCCATGACTATCGAGTGGGTCTTATTCTCGTGATTTCTTTACTGGCTGGCTGCAGGGCATTTGTCGTTCTTATATGTGGTTCTCGTTTCTTATTTAGCAGGTCTTTTGTGCCAGTTTTCTGTCCCCTAGCGCTGGTCACCTGGTACAAAACAAATGCTACGAGACACCCCGAATGACAGTGCTGTTAACATAACGGGTGTGTCCAGCCGACCGCAAAGGGCCGTATCAGGGCTGTCACCACGTTAAAATCAACGCACAAGTCATCTTAAAAAAAAACAAACAAACAAACAAAACTTTCACACATCTCTTTAAATACATCTTCTAAAAACGCGCCAGAAACTTCGTTAAAAATGTTTCTTCCGTAAAATCTCAAATCGGATGAAAAAATGTTAATCGCTCTCAGAAACTCAAAGATCACGTCAGGTGGGACATCTCTGAACAGAGTTTTCATGGACTCTGCTGTAAAGTGTTTGTCTCACATCGTACAAGTCCCAACAATCAAAAAGAATATGTTTCACTGTGAGTGGTACATGACATGGAATACACCACGGAGCTTCTTCACCTAATAAAAGATAAGAATGGGTATAAAACGAGTGGCCTGTGTGCAAGTGGCACAAGACGGTTTGTTCTTTACGGCCGCCTCTGGAACATGGTAAAAACTCGTTCAGGTCTGGACGGATTTTGAATAGTTTGTTATCCGTCCGCAAGGTCCATTCCTCTTGCCAGAGGTCTTTGACCTAGGCCTGTGTTTGGGGTTTCAGATCAGTGTGAGGAACAGTAAACCTGATCAACTTTTGCCTTGTGGCATTCTTGGCGAGCTGGTTCGGGAGATCAGAAATTTCCACAGGTAAGACAACTCGCGCGTGTCGAGAGAGAGAGAGAGAGAGAGAGAGAGAGTCTTCCATGCCGGCGCTGTTGGCTCCACACACATTCCCCGCACACGTTGTAACTACAGGCTCTGGTTAGGGTGGGTTGGGGGAGGTAGGGGTAGGGTGGGGGTGGGGGGGATGTACGGGACATCCTATTTCGTGATCCCTTCAC
>JADBJO010013216.1:45000-53606 GCA_016801955.1 Conus betulinus
TCTAACTTCTTCTTCTCTCTCTGCTTAGAAGTCCACTCCCTCTGAATACAGACAATATCGCTATTGTCTGAAAGCGGTGGAGGTGTAAAAGAAAATCTGTCAAAGTTCAGCCATCATATTATTCCTCCTTTGCTAAACAAACAGAAGCGACCTCTGATTGGTGCGAAGGGCCGTCAGTATCATACACACACACACACACACACACACACACACACACACACACACACACACACGCACTCGCACACACACACACACACACACACACACCACACACACACACACACACACACACACACACTCACACACACACACACACACACACACACACACACGCACACTCACACGCACGCACGCACGCACACACACACACACATACACAAACACACACACGCACTGACACACGCACACTCACACACACCACACACACACACACACACACACACACACACACCACACACACACACACACACACACACACACACACACACACACACACACACACACACACACACACACACCACACACACACACACACACACACACATACACACACACACTCACGAACGCAAACACACACACACACACACACACACACACACACACCACACACACACACACACACACACACACACACACACACACACACACACACACACACACACACACACACACACACACACACACACGGTTTGTCGACGATACTTCAATCACACATGAGTAAATCCCACTGAACAACTATCTGCAAATAAACGTTCACGGAGACATTACATGGATCGAAAAGAACCACATGCCTGCCAATAACGTATGAATCTCGCCACACAACGAAAGTGGCAGAAAAGAATCCCCCGCTCGCACTTTTATATATTCAAAGAAGAAGTAACATCGTATGAAGTCTCAAACGTTGTCATTGACAATGACTTACGAAGGTCTTAACGATTATTTTTTTAAATCAATTTTTAATCAGATAAGTTTGAGAAATTACAGATGCTCCAAAAGAAGACAGTGCAAAGAGATTTCAATTCATAAGGGACACATACCTGCAGAACACCACACACACACACACACACACACACACAAACACACACACACACACACATGCGCACGCGCACGCACGCAGGCACGCACGCATACACACACACACACACACACACACACACACACACACACACACACACATGTGTATATATATGTATATATATATATATACGTGTGTGTGTGTGTGTGTGTGTGTGTGTGTGTGTGTGTGTGTGTGTGTGTGTGTGTAGTATTTATCATCACCACGATATATAGTGAAAACAGAAGAAGATACAGAAAAATAAATGAAAAACAGCTGACTTACTATGCAAACGGTAAAGAATTCAATAACCATCCAATTGAATATACACATATATGAAGACCTTTTTTTTCCCTGGTGAATTCAGTCACATCAGATAGAAGCAAATGAAGGTGGGATTATAGTGATTAGAGGGACTAAAAAGATCTGAACATTTTGGAAATCACATGACTAAAAGAAGAATATCAACTTACAAAAATTGAGGCATTTCTCAATCTCGCAAAAAGAAAATTTTTGTTTCTGTGCACAAGTCGTATCTCCTATTTTCCACGTTTCCATGGAATGTGAGGGGTTCTAATGGGAAATTACCAAGTGCTATACATGAAAAAGCCATACGATTACTTCAATTGAAATCTATATCCTTAGCAGTGAGGTGGTGTGTGGTGTAATTACAAAATGTTAATTGTTCTTCCATTAACGGACTCTTCGTCAGCAACTGTTTGTGTCCCGTATTCTGTAGTGGCTCTAGTCGCTAGGAAAATCATCTAAAGCGTTGTTAAAACAATCAATCAAATAGACAAACACACAAACTTTCGTTTCTCAGACCCCGGACCAGCGTGGGTAAATCAAGTCTCATAGGTTCTGGGGGGAGGGGGGGGGGGGGGGGGGGGACCGTATGGAATGATTTGCCTTCGTCGAAAGAATCATCAACCCTGAGACAAGCATCAAATAAAACAACAATAAAATGAAATTTGTGTTGGAAACACGCGGCACCACGATTAAATGATTTCCACTTTTGATAATTCATGGGCCTCTCTCTCCTCCTCTCTCTCTCTCTCTCTCTCTCTCAGTGTGTATGTGTGCGTGCGCGCGTGGGCGCGTGTGCGCACGTGCGTGCGTACGTGCATATGTTCGTGCGTGTCCGTACCTGAAATGGGTGAACCAACTAGTATTACATTAGTATAGTATGTGTTTCATGAGCTATGTTGATATGACTACATGATACAATTTGGGTGCATGTTTCTCCATGTTTATACTTGATTGATTTTATTTTCTTCATGTGCCAGATTTCGATCAATTTTCCCCACTTTCGAGGGCAGTCTGGGAAACGAAAGCTGCAAAGTCTTTTTTCTTTTCTGTAGCTCTAAATAAAGATAATGTTGACTTCATACTGAGAGAGACAGACAGACAGACAGACAGACAGACTGACAGAGCGCAAGACAACGAGTTGTTAACGCAAAGTCTAAGCGATGGCGGGGAACGTTTCACCCTAATCTGACTGCAGAACTGTCTCTGACTACAAAAGACCCGGTCTGAGGCGAAAAAAAAAAACAAAAAAAAACGGCAGGGCAGATAACACCCGTCTTTCCTTTGCAAACAGAGTTACCTCTCCTCGGTGTACGGATCAAGCCAAACAGATGCCACACAGTCAAATATTTGATCAGCAACGTGCGCCAGGATAACGATCAAGAATATGGATGGTCTGCATCACAGGCGCTCATGGTTTGGCATTTTCTTTCCAGGGGGAACTGTTGAGCTGACTGATTGATGAGGCAAAAAGGATTTCTCCGAGTCTACCAACGGCATCTGTCCCTGTAAAGATGGTAGGGTCACAAACACTGAACGCGAGCTGTTGCAAGGATTGTCTCCCCTCGCAGATTTCTTTAAAACCGTCTACGGACGGAATGGTCACAAAAAAAGACAGCAAGAAAGGCCTTTGGGGTGAGTTGGGCAGTCCAGTAAAGGTCTTCTTGAAAAGGTCAAACGAGAGTCTGAAAAAGGTCCAGTCAATGTTTGGGAAAAGGTCCAGACAAGGTGTGGTACAGGTCCAGCCAAGGTTTGGGAAAGGTCCAGCCAAGGTTTGGGAAAGGTCCAATCAAAGGTGTGGTGAGGGCCCAGCCAAAGTGCAGTAAAGATCCATTCAAGATCTGGTAAAGGTCCAGTGAAAGGTGTGGTAAGGGTTTGAGCCAAAGTCTGGTTAATATCCATCCAAGATCCAGAAAAGGTTCAGCCAAGGTGTGGTAAAGGTCCGGCCAAGGTGTCATAAAGATCCAGTCAAAGGTGTTGTAAAGATCCAGGCAAGGTGTGGTGGTAAAAGTCCAGCCAAGGCGTGGTAGAGATCCAGGCAAAGGTAAAGGTCCAGCCAAGGTGTGATAAAGATCCAGTCTAAGGTATTGTAAAGATCCAGTCAAAGGTGTGGTAAAGGTCCAGCCAAGGCGTGGTGAAGATCCAGGCAAAGGTAACGGTCCCAGCCAAGGTGTGATAAAGATCCAGTCAAAGGTGTTGTAAAGATCCAGTCAAAGGTGTGGTAAAGGTCCAGGCAAGGTGTGGTAAAGGTCCAGCCAAGGCGTGGTAAAGATCCAGGGCAATGGTAAAGGTCCAGCCCAGGTGTGGTAAAGACCCAGTCAAAGGTGTTGTAAAGATCCAGTCAAAGGTGTGGTAAAGGTCCAGGCAAGGTGTGGTAAAGTCCAGCCAAGGCGTGGTAAAGATCCAGGCAATGGTAAAGGTCCAGCCCAGGTGTGGGTAAAGATCCAGTCAAAGGTGTGGTAAAAATCCAGGCAAGGCGTGATAAAGATTCAGCCAAAGTGTGGTAAAGGTCCAGCCAAGGTGTGGTAAAGGTAAGGCAAGGTGTGGTAAAGATCCAGCCAAAGTGTGGTAAAGGTCCAGGCAAGACGTGCTAAACGTCCAGCCAAGGTGTAGTAAAGGTCAGCCAACGTGCGATAAAGGTTCGGCAAAAGTCTGAAAAAAAGGTCCAGCAAAGGTCTCAAAAAAGGTCAGGCCAGGTCTGAAAAAAGTCAGGCCAAGGTCTGAAAAAGGTCAGGCCAGGGTCTGAAAAAGGTCAGCCAGGTCTGAAAAAAGGTCAGGCCAGGGTCTTTTAAAAAAGGTCAGGCCAGGGTCTAAAAAAAAAGGTCAGGCCAGGGTCTGAAAAAGGTCAGGCCAGGGTCTGAAAAAAGGTCAGGCAGGGTATAAAAAAAGGTCAGGCCAAAGTCGGTAAACGATTCAGCAAGTTGTAGGCCAGCTTCATAACGGTCTGGTTCTTACACAGCAGCAGTCGCAGATCACATTGACGAGTTCAGGGACGAGGACAGGTCCACTTTTACAGGTGTGACTCAACCCCCACCCCCCACACCCCCCACACCCCCACCCCACCCCCTATTCAACAGCGTCCATTTGCAGTCTAGGGGGTAGAAGACGACAAAGGAAAACAGACAAACCGACAACAGGAAAGTGAAGAGCTGAACGCTTGCAAGGATTCTCAGGCCTGAGAATCGAAACGGAAGAACACGATCGATACAGATAACCGGTTGGCTAGACAGACATGCAGACAGACAGAACAGACAAGTCAAACTGACCTCATGGACACAGAAATACCAGACAACAAAGTGAACGACTGAATGGTCAGGAGAAGAGAGAGAGAGAGAGAGAGAGAGAGAGAGAGAGAGAGAGAGAGAGACAGAGAGGACAGAGAGAGAGAGACCAGAAAGACAGACAGACCGAGACAGACAGACAGACAGACAGACAGACAGACGGACGACAGACAGACGAGACAGAGACAGACAGACAGACAGACAGACAGATAATAATTAGATAGAAAATTTTCTTTTATTACCAGGATAATAAATACGCACTGGTGCATTTTTTTTATATCCCGTCCTCGCCCTGAGTAGGGACTACAATATACAGTGAAATGAATAATGTATTAAAACACACACACACACCCACACACACACACACACACACACACACACACCACACACACACACACACCACACACAACACCCCATACCACCCACCCACCCCCCCCCCCCCCCCCCCACACACACACACACACACACCACAACAATTAAATAAACAAAACACAACATTAACAACAAAACCACGGCCATGCAGTTATAATGGAATATCGATGAAAAGAAAGGAGAAAAAAAAAAAAATGAAGGGGAAGGAGATGAATGGAACAGGGGTGGGGCATATAGAAAATGTGCTATAGTGGACAGCATTTGCATGTATGAAACAGACAATCAAATGAATTGACAACATACTACACAGAATTTGGGAACAGAGAAGAGAGGAGAGAGGAGAGAGAGAGAGAGAGAGAGAGAGAGAGAGAGAGAAGAGAGAGAGAGAGAGAGACAGAGAGATAGAATGAGAGAGAGAGACGAGAACAGAGAGAGAGAAGAGAGAGAGAGTAAGGGAGCAGGGGTATGAGAAAAGGGAAGAAGGTCACAGCACCAGCACAATGAGTAATCATTTGTGATGAGGAATGGGAAGAAGTCATTTTTCTTACGATGAGCATAAGTAGAAGGTACGTATTGATGGTAGTGGCATTGCAATTAACAAAGAGAGAAGAGTAGAGAGAGACGGAGTGAGAGAGAGAGAAAGAAAGAGATAAGAGTAGAGAGAGGAGAGAGACAGACATACAGAACAAGACAGACAGACAGAAAGACAGATACCAAGTCGAGTCAGACGAGAGGCAGAGAGAGCAGGAGAACGAACGACGAACGAATTTTTTTTTTTTTTTAATGATGGATAAAGAATAAGCGCCACACAGGCTTTTTTTTTTTTTTTTCATCTTGCCCTCGATGAAGTAGATACATTAATGATAATTCTTACTTCAAAACTTCATTGAAGACTATGTAAATAGTGAAAAGAATGCTAGACTGAATATACAAAGAGCAATCCATAAATCAGACTAATAACGGTTCTCACCACACACACACCACACACACACACACACACACACACACACACACACACAAACACACACCACCGCGCGCGCGCGCGCGCACAGCACGGCACACACCCCACCCCCACACATCACCCCACACACAAAACGAACACACACACACACCACACACACACATCCACCCACACACGAAAAACTTCGCAAATATATTTTCACCAACAGAGAGAGAGAGAGCGGAGAGAGAGAGAAGAAGAGGAGAGCAGAGAAGAGAGAGAGGAAGGTAGGTCAATGAAAGGTTGGACAGGTGAAGAGTATGTCTCATCATAGCAGATAGACAAGGGGTAAGGACAGGACGAAAATAACATTCACATACATTTAAAGATTACTATTCTTGAACCCAAAGAAGGAGAGAGAGAGAGAGAGGAGAGAGAGAGAGAGGGAGAGAGAGAGAGACAGAGAGAGAGATGCGAGAGAGAGAGAGAGAGATGTCTTTTACACTTCATTGCTTGCATACTTTAGAAACGGAATAAAATATGCAATATTCGGAAAATTACATTACACCACTCCGCAAAGTGATTTCCCTTCATGTCCTCTTTTCTCTAAGATTTGGCTGTTTATGGGGCATTGTTTACAACCAATTTCGTCACTCGGTCCAGTTTTCCTCTTCATTGTTCCTCTCGTTTTCATCATTCGTTTTTTTTTTTTTTTTTTTTCTCTTCGGGGTGGTATTTTTTTCTCCCCTTGCAGTAAAGGTTCTATTTCAATTTCAGACATGTCGCATCATGCCCCCCACAAATATTAATGAAGTGGCAATCACATCAAAGCCAGCGCCAAAACCTAGCCTACCTTGTAGATGGGGACATACCCTATACATTTCACATACCGTCAAGACGTATATCTGTAACTGCAGAAACAGAGATTGCAAAAAAAGTGTATTTGATAATGTATGGAGAAAGAACAAACAAACAAACAAACAAACAGAACGACAAACATCGAGCACGGCAAATATTTCTAGAAAACAAACCAGGCAAACAAACGAACAAGAAATCAAAATCAAAAGGGGACGACACAACGCATGCACGCACGCACGCACGCCACACAGAGAGAGAGAGAGAGAGGAGAGAGAGAGAGAGAGAGAGAGCGAGAGAGAGAGAAGAAAAAGTCAGTGTTGGACGACTACTAAAGTAGATAATATCATATAACAAGGACATAATAAATCTGGATGGAAATATCTACTTTCATAGGAACTGTCCTCTCATGTGACAGTGTGTATATCATCATTTTTTTTTTAAAAAACCGTGTTTACAGTTTGCAGACTGTCAAAAGTCTGTGTCCGAAAGAAACCATGAAACAATGTCCTTCTCACGCGCACGGGACAAACCACATACACACCCCACCACTATTAGCGGCACAACACCTAACCATTTTGTAGCCCAAAACAACCTTTTAAAGCAACACACACGAAATAATGCATCATACTGCCAACTCCCATAAGCTAACGCGCACCTGCGCCCATTTAAACCACGTGCTTTTTTTTTTTTTTTTTTTGGGCGTGGCAACTGCCCCAGGGGATGAAATCCACATGTGCCCGTGAGGGGGCCAAAAGGACATCTTTCTTAGCGATATGAACGCCAGATGGTTTGTTACTGAAAAGCAGTGCCAGCTTCTCTGAGCATACCAGAGTAGACGGAGTGCAAAAAAGTGTGTGTGTGTGTGTGTGTGTGTGTGTGGTGTGTGTGTGTGCGCGCGCTATTAGTTCACATTTTATTGCTGAGCTCAGAGAGAGTATACGTATAAGTAGGGTAGCTTTCGAATCACGTGTCCAAAAGCTCAGCCGAACCATAATATTAGATGCTAAATTGCTCAGCTCATTTCGCACAACGACTGAACGTTCTTCGTTCCATATGGAAAACTATGAAAATAACACAGTACTTTGATTCTAGTAGGTGTACCTTAAAGCATCCTTTTCACAACAGAAGGCACTCTGACCCAAAATACATCTCTCTCTCTCTCTACTCTCCTCGCTATCTCTACTCTCTGTCTCTCCTCTCACACACACACACACACACACACCACACACACACACCACACACACACACACACACACACACACCCACGTCACAAAAGCGCGCGCGCGCGCACGCACACACACACACAACACAACACCACACACGACAGCACACACACACACACACACGCCACACACCACGCCAGTCACAAAAGGCGCGCTCGCACACACACAACACACACAACCACACACTCACACAACGCACACACACACACACACCACGCACTCACGTACACACACACACACACACACACACACACACATCACACACCACACCACACACACACACACACACACACACACACAACTTCTGACAATCCGGACGTTGGGTTTGCAACCAAGGCGCCCCTTCCCGATAACTGATAATAAGCGTTTGCGTGAATGAACTGTGTGCACAATATAGAGTGATATATAATAGCGTTAGGTAGCACCACAACGCCCAACCATCAAAGCGCAGGGTGAAAACACTTTCTATAGTAGGCAGTCCTGCATTATACTTGATCTTAGTGTAGGATTGGGTACATGGTGCACCATGTGGTTCTCGTTCTAAACTAAGCTGTTTAACGCAATGGCGTCCG
>JADBJO010013217.1:7500-17500 GCA_016801955.1 Conus betulinus
ACCTTGTTCACATGTACACTGAACTCCCTCTTGCTACATTCTTCCACACACATCAGCATCCCTACCAAACAGCTTAGCGAACAATCACTTCGCACCAAAATGGACATGGAATTCGGGGGCCATTTTCACACAGTAATTATCCTATCGAAGCTATAATAACAGCGTCCACACGCATTCCTGACAAAAACATCAACACAGTGCCCCACAGCAATGCCTACTGAACACGCCCAAGGCTTCTGTTCTTCAAGGTCTGGTTACTAAACAACTTCAGCTGACTGCGCTTTTGGCGCCCACTTGATGCTGCGAGGTCCTAGTGGATACATTTACCTCCCTTTTGCTATCGGAAAGGTTCTCGGGAGGGGCCCTGACTGTTACCTTAGGTGCCATCTATCACGTAACAGCTAGTGACCTGGACACTTCAACCTTCTTGACACAGTTCGACCATATGCGCTAGGTGAGGGCGCTACTGCTAGTCGGCCGATTACCTATTTCTCCACAACGCGCGGCGTTCTTGTCGTCTAAAGCGCTTAAGGCCCTTTGTGTGAGGTTTCGCTCCCTTGACACATGCATACTAAAACTGCTTGTCTCACACACACACACACACACACACACGGACGCACGCACACGCACGCACTCACACGCACACCACGCGCGCACACACAAACACTGCGAGCACGCACACAGACACACACACTCGCGCGCGCGCGCGCACGCATGCACGCTAACAACGTCATTGCTGTTTCAGGTATTCATTGCTGTTTTGTGCATGCCTCGAGCCAGCTACAACTCAAATCTGAGAACACACAGGGTCTTTAAATGGTAAAGAAAGATGTCAGTTTAAAAGGACGTTCCATATGAGGCTTATTCGTTAAATACATCAATAAATATACAGGTCAAATGTATGTATATTTGTTGATATATTTTACGGCTTGATGCATAACATTTCCGAGTGTTTGAAGTCCATCAACACATGTCATTGTCAGCTGTGGAGCAGACTGATCCTTAAATGACGAGAGGACAGGGCAATGATCAGGAGAATTAAACTGTTTTGCCACAAGCGTTCCCGTGTTTTTCTTACGTTGGACCTGTGACAATAAAATCTGGTTTTTTTTTTTTTTTGTTGTTGTTGTTGTTGTTGTTGTTGAGTTTTTGGTTTCGCCACCAATCTCTCTCTCTCTCTCTCTCTCTCATCATCTCTCCTCTCTTCTCTCTCTCTCTCTCTCTCTCTCTCTCTCTCTCTCCCTCCCTGTGTGTGTGTGTGTGTGTGTGTGTGTGTGTGTGTGTGTGTGTGTGTGTGTGTGTGTGTGTGTGCGTGCGTGCGTGCGTGCGTGTGTGTGTGTGTGTGTGTGTGTGTGTGTGTGTGTGTGTGTGTGTGTGTGTGTGTGTGTGTACTCACATGTTGTGTGCAAAATAAAAAGATTTATCAACATTTTTGTTGTGTTTTGCATTCCAATCTTTCTCTGACAGCAACAAGTGTCGTTAGTTCTTGAAATGCGGAAGTGCTTTGTTTGCAAGGTGCAAAACAAATTTTTGTATCAACATTTTTTGTTGTTGTTTTGCATTCCAATCTTTCTCTGACAGCAAAAAGTGTCGTTAGTTCTTGAAATGCGGAAGTGCTTTGTTTGCAAGAAATGATAGGTGCAAACAACATATTTTTTAGAGCAATTGTAACAGTCTTTTTTTTTTGGCAACCAGTGACAGTGTATTATGGGTTTTTCTGTCTTCATGGGGGGGGGGGAGGAGGGTAGAGAGGGTGGGTGGTGACTGGTTGGAGGGGGGGGTACCAGCTTAAAGATTTGAACCTGGAAACTAAAAACTCAGGAGCATTATCCTCATTCCTTGCCCCCAACTCATCGGCACCCACAGGCCCTGTGCAGAGCGGGCAGGTCCAAGCCAATGGAGGGGACCCCCACGTCTTCCAGGCCAGGAGACGAAGGTTCACGGCATGGACAAGTTCCTGCCAGCCCTCACAACGCCCCCAGCGCCCCGCCCCCCCCCCCCTACTCTGCCGAGGGGCCCAGGCAGAATCTGACACGGTGAAGGCGAAGACCGCCTTCATCCAGCTGAGCGGGCTGCCCTGACGTCGACCAGAAAGAGGCCGAATGGAGGACAGCGGACCATGAGCAAGATCTTCACTCTGCTTGAGGCCTGTGGACGTGCTGAGGTCACTTAGGCCTTGGACTGCGCTGGCTGGGAGGTGTGTGGTGTGCAAGGTGAGCTGCTGTCGGTGCTGATGGTGATGGTGATAGTGGTGGTGATGGTGATGGTTTTGTTTGGGTCAGTCAGGGTATCGGAAGTGTTCATGGTTTTATAGGTTGCTTCCAACAAAGGCGTATCGACTGCCGGTGGCAAAGCTGGTCCCCAATCACATCCTAAACTAGTGTTCAGGTTCGGCTTGTGCTGAACCTTTTGCAGTGGTCACAGTTTTAAAACCTTGTTTACATTTTGATATTGATAAGCATCTGAAATATATTGCAACTAGATTTAGGCTGGGGAATTCATAAGACAATTGATAAGTGTTGCAACCACACATGCGTGTATGTTCGCACGCGCAGCATGTGTGTGTGTGTGTGTGTGTGTGTGTGTGTGTGTGTGTGTGTGTGTGTGTGTGTGTGTGTGTGTGTGTGTGTGTGTGTGTGTGTGTGTGTGTGTGTGTGTGTGTGTGTGTGTGTGTGTGTGTGTGTGTGTGTGTGTGTGTGTGTGTGTGTGAGAGAGAGAGAGAGAGAGAGAGAGAGAGAGAGAGAGAGAGAGAGAGAGAGAGAGAGAGAGAGGTCCTGGACACGTACGCACTATCTCTCAAACACACGTAACCCCCCTCTAAACCTTTCACCCTCAAGTTTATTCACCAAAATATAACAGAATGAAGAACATGTTAACCAAGTCATCATGAACACATGAAGGACACTTTGTGGAACGTCAATGGGAGGCGTGGCATGGCTGACACAGACTGACCTGTTATGACAGAGGGACAGAGGGACAGAAGAAACAACTGACACGGCGCAAGTTGCAGCAGCGGGCAGCGGAGAGATGCACGACAGTACACGACGTCAATGCAAGGCACTGACAGCTGTCTGTCAGAGAACACGGAAACACACACGCAGGGCAAACAGAACGGCGTCAAACTATGCCGATATTTCTGCGCAAGAAAGTAGCCCCGCAGCTCTATAGGGACTACTACTGATGTTTTAAAAAACCACCTCACCTCAGTCAGCTCTGTAGAAGATATCTAAGGTTTTAAACAAAGCACCTCAGTCAGGTGATCATGAGCCTCCTCTGGAGGAGACAATTGATTTAAGGAGACGGAAGAAACCCTCGAGCAACATTACGCGTGATTCAGCCCCCAAGAGAAACACATCTCAACAGACTCTTTTACCGTCACACAGCTGGTGGGAGGAGCGCCCTCTACAACAACATGACGATGCCTACAGCTTCAGACATCAAGAAATCCCCTGACCATATCTTGCACGAAGAGTTATTGTATCTCACGAGGAACTGCAACATTTCATCCCATCATTCTTTCTACAAAGATGTAACATTCCTTACAACCTCTATGACTTCTTCCAAACATCTTTATGGTTGTATCATGCTTTTTTGTTATCTGTTGAAAACGTATTTGTAAAATATAAAGCAGAAAATGGTGCAGGGCTTCAACACGATCTCACTTACTAAAGGGCGACATCTTCGCAGTCTGTACTCACTGGTAACATCAGCGGCAGCACGTGAAACAGAACTCAGCAATTCACCATCAGACCAAAAACAAATAATGTGCCAGGACGCTGGTTCAGAGAGAAGCCAAAATCGGCAGTAACACTTCCTGACTGCACGCAGCAATCACCATAGCTCTGACATTGTGAGGACCGAGTGATCCAGGACCTGTGACAATGTGAGGACACAATGATCAAGGACCTGTGACAATGTGAGGACACACTGATCAAGGACCTGTGACAATGTGAGGGCACAATGATCAAGGACCTGTGACGATGTGAGGACACAATGATCAAGGACCTGTGACGATGTGAGGACACAATGATCAAGGACCTGTGACGATGTAAGGGCACACATCAAAGACCTGTGACAATGTGAGGACACAATGATCAAGGACCTGTGACAATGTGAGGACACAATGACCAAGGACCTGTGACAATGTGAGGACACAATGATCAAGGACCTGTGACAATGTGAGGGCACAATGATCAAGGACCTGTGACGATGTGAGGACACAATGATCAAGGACCTGTGACGATGTGAGGACACAATGATCAAGGGACCTGTGACGATGTGAGGACACAATGATCAAGGACCTGTGACAATGTGAGGACACAATGATCAAAGACCTGTGACAATGTGAGGACACAATGATCAAAGACCTGTGACAATGTGAGGACACAATGATCAAGGACCTGTGACAATGTGAGGACACAATGATCAAAGACCTGTGACAATGTGAGGGACGCAATGATCAAAGACAACGTGAGGACACAATGATCAAGGACCTGTGACAATGTGAGGACACAATGATCAAAGACAATGTGAGGACACACTGAACAAGGACCTGTGACGGTTCGTCACAGTATAATAGAGCTGTCACAAGTGGAAAGATAATGATCAATAAACTTTCACAATGTAGTGGCATAATGATCAAGGAGCTATGCGTGTGTGTGTTTTCTTCAACTTAACGTATTTTCACCATTGGTGATATTACATTGAGTTGTGTGTGTGTGGTGTGTGTGTGTGTGTGTGTGTGTGTGTGTGTGTGTGTGTGTGTGTGTGTGTGTGTGTGTGTGTGTGTGTGTGTGTGTGTGTGTGTGTGTGTGTGTGTGTGTGTGTGTGTGTGTGTGTGTGTGTGTGTGTGTTTACAATATAGAGGGAAAGCGATCAAGTTGTTTTACTGAGTAGAGAGAGTCTCATTAAGGATATTTCAAACTGGGAAAAAATGGAGAGAGCCTCATTAAGGATATTTTCAAACTGAGAAAATGGGAGAGCCTCATTAAGGATATTTTCAAACTGTGAAGAATGGAGAGAGCCTCATTAAGGATATTTTCAAACTAGGAAAAATGGGAGAGAGCCTCATTAAGGATATTTTCTAATTGTGAAAAAAATTATAGAGAGAGATTCATTAAGGATATTTTCAAACTGGGAAAAAATGGAGAGAGAGACTCATTAAGGATAAATTCAAGCTGGGAAAAAATGGAGAGAGCCTCATCAAGGATATTTTCAAACTGGGAAAAATGGAGAGAGCCTCATTAAGATTATTTTCTAACTGGGAAAAATGGAGAGAGCCTCAATAAGGATATTCTCAAATTGGGAAAAACGGAGAGCCTCAATAAGGATATTTTCAAACTGGGAAAAGTGGAGAGAGCCTCATTAAGATATTTTCAAACTGGGAAAATTGGGGAGAGGCTCATGAAGGATATTTTCAAACTTGAAAAATGGAGAGAGCATCATTAAGGATATTTTCAAACTGTGAAGAATGGAGAGAGCCTCATTAAGGATATTTTCTAACTGGGAAAAAATGGAGAGAGCCTCATTAAGGATATTTTCAAACTAGAAAAAATGGGGAGAGACTCATTAAGGATATTTTCAAACTGGGAAAATTGGAGAGAGACTCAGTAAGGATATTTTCAAAGTGGATAAAATGGAGAGAGCCAAATTAAGGATATTTTCAAACTGGGAAAAATGGAGAGAGACTCATTAAGGATATTTTCTGACTGGGGGAAAAATGGAGAGAGCCTCAACAAAGGATATTTTCAAACTGGGAAAAAATGGAGAGAGCCTCATTAAAGATATTTTCTAACTGGGGAAATGGAGGAGAACGAACGAACGAACGAACGAACGAATTTTATTTTAAGAGGGTAGTGGACTAAGCATGAATGCTTTTTTACATCCAGCCCTCTGGGCAAAATAAAAAAAAAAATAAAATAAAATCGATATATAGTAAAAAGGAAATAAACACACATGAAAAAAATGGAACAACTGCTTGCATGAGAACCTTTGACAAAAAAAGAAAGAAGAAAAAAGAAACCAGTAAACACTACCACCACCACCACTACGAAGAACAACAAGAAAACAAAATAATCAGGGCAAGGGGGGAGGGGGTGAATGGAGAGAGAGATAGAGAAGAAGAGAGAGAGAGAGAGAGAGAGAGAGAGAGAGAGAGAGAGAGAGAGAGAGATGAGAGAGAGAGAGAGAGAGAGAGAGAGAGAGAGAGAGAGAGAGAGAGAGAGAGAGAAGAGAGAGAGAGAGATCGACCGACCGACCGACCGACGACCGACTGGCGATAGATAGTCAGAGATAAAGGAAGAGAAAGACAATGAAGCAGACATGGAGAAACACCACAAAAACTTTGAAAAAACCACATGAATGAATGGTATGGGATGATCAGTGCAATTTGCGTAGAATTGAGTCAACTTCGAACATCACATATTTGTTGAATTAAATCTGAATTGAGAGTTTTCAATACATTTTAGGATATAGTGCAGTCAAATCTGAGACATTCATAAGATATTTTTGAAAATTAGACTTGAATTTTTTAAAGTTTGATTGATTTTTTAGTTCTTGAGGAATATGGTTCCATAGCCAACCTCCAGAATACGCCAAACTAGACTTGTATAGATTAATCATTGCAAACGGGAGGTTAATTTTATGTGAATGTCGATAGTCGTTAAAAGTGAACATATTTGTTAGAAAGTGGAGCATTTCCATGGAGTACCTTATGCATAAAAGAGTCCTTTATTGTATAGAGTTTTGGCTTTGAATGAGAGCCTCATTAAGGATATTTTCTGCCTGGGAACACAATGCCAGGTAGTGTTCACAATGTAGGGAGCAAACCACTGAACTTTGCGATAATTTGGGACAGAATCATCAAAGGCCGGTCACACCGCAGAGCACAATTATCAGACATTAGTCACAATGAGGAGAGGTAATACACAAGCATCTTTCACGATGTGCCAACAGAGTTCTCCGGGATCTTCAACAAAGTGGGGGCAGCAGGACGACGAATAAGCTGAAGGAACAAGCTGCAGAGTCAGCATGTCACCTGAACGTGGAGATCGTAGAACAAAGCAGAGCAGTTCATCACAAGCGTTGCTGGCTGTGTTCAGCGGGGACACACCTAGGGTAGTTGCCAGTGACGACATAGTGCGCCAAACAAAACAACAGCAGAAAGAAATTTCATAATATCAGTTGCAATAACGAAACAAAGCAACTTCTAAAGGAAGCATCACAGAACGTTTCAAGAGAACAACAGTCAAAAACGCACAACGAATCAAAGTAACGAGTGTTTCGGAGATGGTTTCGTTAAAAGGCGTTCCCACAATGCAATGTCCCACAACAGTCCCACAATGCAATGCCCACAACAGTCCCACAATGCAATGCCTACAACGGTCACACAATGAAGTGCCCACAACAGTCCCGCAATGCAATGCCCACACCAGTCCACAATGCTGTGCCCACAACAGTCCTATAATGCAATGCCCACAGCAGTCCTGTGATGCAATGCCCACAACAGTCCTGTAATGCAATGCCCACAACAATCACACAATGCAGTGCCCACAGTGCAGTGCCCACAACAGTCCCACAATGCAATGCCCACAACAGTCCCACAATGCAACGCCCACGACAGTCCCACATTGCAGTGCCCACAACAGACTGTCAGGTTGCTGCCCTTGCTATGCCCGACTGGTTCGCAAACCGAGCTGTCTGTAGGACCAAACTGACTGGGGATCAAGTTTTGACCCATGCGTGAGAACCCCCCTTCTTCGTGTCTTGCTGGTTGGTGGTCAGTCAGCAACTAAGCACTCCACCTGACAGGAACTTCCATCGCATTAAGAAGTTGACGAGGGAATGTCTAGCATCCTCCGCCATTTAGTCTTCCAGCCAGACATAATTACATGGCGCCTGCAGTGCTAATCATTGGCTCATGATGCAAAAAAAAAAAAAAAAAAAAAAAAAAAAATCTTTCGCCAAACTAGAGCGAACAGAAAATGAGAGTCTGTGCAATATTTTTTTTTTTTTCGCTCTTCACACAGAGGGTTCAAATCATTATCAAACCAATGTTAAAATACGACTCAGATCACAATACCCTTTAATGACGACAATTATTCCTGGGTTGTGGACCAAGCATGAATGACCCAAAAAAACAGCCCCCCCCCCTCCCCCCAACAATCCCACCCTCGCCTTTACCCTCCCCCCACCTCTCCGAATATCCCACAGCCAGCAGACTAAACACACTTAGGACTGTTGAACCAAGAGCTGAGGGGAACATTTCAACTTGCTTTCAAGCGCATTTTTCAGTCAGCATCTCACAGGTGTCACACACACACTCAGGGATCAGGTGTGGTCACAGGTGTCACACACACAGGTGTCAGGTATGCTCACAGGTGTCACACACACACTCAGGTGTCAGATGTGCTCACAGGTGTCACACACACAAGTGTCAGGTGTGCTCACAGGTGTCACACACACAGGGTGTCAGGTATGCTCACAGGTGTCACACACACACTCAGGTGTCAGGTATGCTCACAGGTGTCACACACACAGGTGTCAGATATGCTCACAGGTGTCACACACACACTCAGGTGTCAGGTGTGCTCACAGGTGTCACACGCACACAGGTGTCAGGTGTGCTCAAAGGTGTCACACACACACAGGTGTCAGGTATGCTCACAGGTGTCACACATACTCAGGTGTCAGGTGTGCTCACAGGTGTCACACACACAGGTGTCAGGTGTGCTCACAGGTGTCTCACACACAGGTGTCAGGCGTGCTCACAGGCGTCAGAATGAACAGAAAAGTCAGGCAGCCACGTAGGCACGTTACTGACTGCGCACCAAATCCCGGGACTACACAGCTAGCCTCTCAAAGACCACACAGCACGCAGAGCTGACGGTACTGGAGTGAGGCGACTGCTGCTGTTGTATGACATCAACACTCAGTCATCACCACCACCGCCCATTCTCCCTGCGCAACACCACCGTGTCCTGGGCTATGGACGACGCCACTGAAAGGGGTAGGAGCCCACTTATCCTAAGCTACCGAGGGGGGGAAAAAAAAAGCAAGAATGAATAAAAACGCCCACCGAAACTGTTAACCACCGAATGAACTCTGCTTAATTGTTCTGCTACAGCGAGCAGAGTGTGCTAACTGGCAGACACAACTGAAAAGAAACGTAACCAGGAAGTCACGTTTTCAACCGCCATCACAATCTCCCAGGTCACGTGATAAGTGCATGCCCCTTGACACTCCTACGAACTGATCGAAACAATTGATGGAACTGGAATTATAAAGAAATATCATGAATAAAGAGACAGTAAAACAATTGATGGAACTGGAATTATGAAGAAATGTCACGAGTAAAGAGACAGCGAATTAATTGACGAAATTCGAATGATAAAGAAATACCATGAATAAAGAGATAGTAAAACAATTGATGGAACTGGAATTATGAAGAAATGTCACGAATAAAGAGACAGCGAATTAATTGACGGAACTCGAATTATAAAGAAATATCATGAATAAAGAGACAGTGAAACAACTGATGGAACTCGAATTATAAAGACATATCATGAATAAAGAGACGGCGAATTAATTGATGGAACAGGAAGTTATAAAGAAATCATGAATAAAGAGACAGTAAAAGATTTAAACTTAGGGCTGCACGTGGGAAAAAAAAACGTTGAAACATTTCTCAAGTTATTTACACCAGAGTTGAGAACACCACGATCAGCGCTCGTACCGTCTGGTGGTTTCCAGTCTCAGTGGCAGCAGAAGATATGACCACTCCCAGCGAAAAATAAAAAACAAACACCACAAGTTCATGTCTAGTTTTTCACTTGCACAAAAATACACGAAATATAAGATAATTGCGTTCCATCACGAAGAGCGTATTACATGACCAGGGAAGGGAACGGGGGAAATTACAAGGTAAAAACCACACCAAGCGTTATTCAGTCGCATGAATGTGTTATACAGATAAAGTCTTTATCGGCTGTCATTGATTTGC
>JADBJO010013217.1:22500-25000 GCA_016801955.1 Conus betulinus
AAACCAGTCACGAGTCTTTGAAGTGGCTGACCCTAAAAGATACAAGCCTCAAACAGAGCAGCTGTAAAAACCACCGACCTTTGAAGAAGCAAATGTAGAATTTACGAGCACTTCAAAGAATGAGCTGTAAAAATTACGAGCCTTTAAAGAGAGTAACTGTAAAAGTGACGACCCTTGAAAGAGAAGACTGTAAAAAGTGATGTGACTTTGGAGAGAGCGGCTGTAAATTATCAAAACATTTAAAGACACTAACTGTGACAGTTATGGGCACTTTAAGAGGGGTGACAATAAAAGTGAAGAGCTTTAATTAGAGAGACCGTAAAATTAACAAGCACTTAAAGAGAGTGACTGTGCACATTTACCAGCCTTTTAAAGAGACTGTCAGTAAAAGTTACGAGCATTGAAAGAGAGTGACTGTAAACGTTATACGAGTGACTGTAAACATTTACAGAAAATGACTACAAAATCTATCGGCCTCTAAAGAGAGCGACTGAGAGAGTTACGATCTTCAGCAGAGAGTGACTGAGAAAGTTATGATCTTCAGCAGAGAGTGACTGAGAAAGTTACGATCTTCTTTAAGAGAGAGTGACTGAGAAAGTTAAGATCTTCAGAAGAGAGCGATTGAGAAAGTTAGTTACAATCTTTAGAAGAGAGTTACTGAGAACGTTAGTTACGATCTTCAGAAGAGAGTGACTGAGAAAGTTACGATCTTTAGAAAAGAGTGACTGAGAAAGTTACGATCTTTAGAAGAGAGTTACTGAGAAAGTTAGTTACGATCTTTAGAAGAGAGCGATTGAGAAAGTTACGATCTTTAGAAGAGAGCTACTGAGAAAGTTGGTCATGATATTTAGAAGAGAGTTACTGAGAACGTTAGTTACGATCTTCAGAAGAGAGTGACTGAGAAAGTTACGATCTTTAGAAAAGAGTGACTGAGAAAGTTACGATCTTTAGAAGAGAGTTACTGAGAAAGTTAGTTACGATCTTTAGAAGAGAATGACTGAGAAAGTTACGATCTTTAGAGAGAGTGACTGAGAAAGTTCCGATCTTTAGAAAAGAGTGATTGAGAAAGTTAGTTACGATCTTTAGAAGAGAATGACCGAGAAAGTTACGATCTTTAGAAGAGAGTGACTGAGAAAGTTACGATCTTTAGAAAAGAGTGATTGAGAAAGTTAGTTACGATCTTCAGAAGAGAGTGACTGAGAAAGTTACGATCTTTAGAAGAGAGTGATTGAGAAAGTTACGAGCCTGTAAAGAAAGCGACTGGCAAAGTTACGACTGTGACAGTTCCCAGCCTGTGAAGAGAGTGGCAGTGAACGTAAAAAAAGCGTGTAAAGAGAACGACTTTCAACGTTTCAAGCATCTGAAGAGAGTATGGTCAATCCAAAATTAATGGTTGATCTGGCACCGCCTCGTCGATGGGGTGAATATCGTTCTGCTCCCCGCGCGCGCTGCTCGGCACGTCGGTCAATAACCAAGCGCTGTGGCTTCACCACCAAAGACCCCCTGCCGGGTCCGTCCGCATGTATCGTTGCCTCCCGACGCGGGCGGCAGTGAGAGTATCGTTACAGATCCGGGCGGGATTCTGACTTAGAGGCCTACAATCACAATCCCTCAGATGGTAGCCTTCGCACCATTGGCTTATCAGCCAAGCACGTAAACCAAGTTCTGAGTCTGCGGTTGCTTTCGTACTGTGCAGAAAATTACCGTAGCAACGACTTGTCATCAATAGGGTCAAACTAAACCTGTCTGACGACAGTCTAATCTTTCGTACAGGACCTAGTTCTCCCTGCGATCTGTTGAGACTCAGGCTTGGACCAGGAGTGTCAGGCGGGGAATTTGACTGGGGCGGCACATCTGTCAAACGATAACAGCAGGTATCCTCTAAGACGAGCTCAGCGAGGGCGGAAATCTCGCGTAGAGTAAAAGGACAAACGCTCGCTTGATTTTGATTTTCACTACGAACACAGACCGTGGAAGCGTGGCCTATCGATCCTTTGGACTTTGAGGAGTTTTAAGCAAGAGGTGTCAGAAAAGTGACCACAGGGATAACTGGCCTGTGGCAGCCAAGCGTTCATACCGACGTTTGCTTTTTGATCCTTCGATGTCGGCTCTTCCTATCATTGCGAGGCAGAATTCGTCAGGCAGCGGATTGTTCACCCACACTAACAGGGAGCATGGTCAGCCAAGCAGGTGCAGAGGAACACTGGCATTACCAGTGTGGAAAGGGTCAACACTGACCTCTCCGGTCAACACTCACCGTACACAGCGGGGTCAATGCAGGAGCTGGACACGGCGAAGATGGACAAGGCTCTCCGGACTTTCGGGTTCAAGGTCTTGGCCCAGTCCCTGCAAAGAGAGCGAAAGAAGCATTGAACGAGGACTACAAGCACCACAAGGAGAAATGTATGACAGACCAAACAGAGATTTGATGAACGTAGAGGACAGCGTACTAGGTAGTTACCTATCTCTTTGGCTGCTTTACGCAAGCTAAGTACAGACA
>JADBJO010013217.1:32500-35000 GCA_016801955.1 Conus betulinus
AGAGAGAGAGAGAGAGAGAGAGAGAGAGAGAGAGAGAGAGAGAGAGTCAGTCAAGTCAAAAGTATCTTAATTGAGGGTTGAAGAAAATACACAGAGAAGGAGTGTGTGTGTGTGTGTGTGTGTGTGTGTGTGTGTGTGTGTGTGTGTGTGTGTGTGTGTGAATACATATGGCCAGGCTACAGAGCTGTGAAGACATGTGACCAGTCTCCTATAGAGCTGTGAAGACATGTGACCAGTCTCCTACAGGGCTGTGAAGACATGTGACCAGTCTCCTACAGAGATGTGAAGACATGTGACCAGTCTCCTACAGAGAGATGAGAAGACATGTGACCAGTGTCCTACAGAGATGCGAGGGATTTCTGACCAGTTTCCTACAGAGATGTGAAGACATGTGACCAGTCTCCTACAGAGCTGTGAAGACGTGTGACCAGTCTCCTACAGAGCTGTGAAGACATGTGACCAGTCTCCTACAGAGATGTGAAGACATGTGACCAGTCTCCTACAGAGATGTGAAACATGTGACCAGTCCCCTACGGAGCTATGAAGACATGTGACCAGTCCCCTACAGAGCTATGAAGACATGTGACCAGTCTCCTACAGAGATGTGAAGACATGTGACCAGTCTCCTACGGAGCTATGAAGACATGTGACCAGTTTCCTACGGAGCTATGAAGACATGTGACCAGTTTCCTACAGAGCTGTGAAGACATGTGACCAGTCTCCTACGGAGCTATGAAGACATGTGCTCAGTCTCCTACGGAGCTTTGAAGACATGTGTGACCAGTTTCCTACGGAGCTTTGAAGACATGTGACCAGTCTCCTACAGAGCTGTGAAGACATGTGACCAGTCTCCTACGGAGCTGTGAAGACATGTGACCAGTCTCCTAAGGAGCTATGAAGACATGTGACCAGTCTCTACGGAGCTGTGAAGACATGTGACCAGTCTCCTACAGAGCTGTGAAGACATATGACCAGTCTCCTACGGAGCTATGAAGACATGTGACCAGTCTCCTACGCACACTGCCACTGACCATCCCCTTGGGAGCGGCCTTTGTCACTGAGCAACAAAATCAATTGAATGACATCTCGGATGAAGCACTTTGTGGTGCATTCTGTCTGCCTGCCTGCCTGCCTGCCTGCCTGCCTGCCCGTCTGTCTGTCTGTCTGTCTGTCTGTCTGTCTGTCTCTCTCTCTCTCTCTCTCTCTCTCTCTCTCTCAAACACACATACACACACATATACGTACACACACACACACACACACACACACACACACACACACACACACACACACACACACACACACAAAACACACTCGCACACAGACAGACGGACAGATAGACAGCTAGCCAGCCAGACAAAAATATGTGTGTGTACAGAGTATTCGCGTAAGTGTACATTATTGTTTGCATAACAGACACACATATAAATAACACACACACACACGCACGCACGCACGCACACACGCACGCACGCACGCACACACATACACACGCACACACACACATTCATACATACACGCTCACACATGTATGCATATGTCACTTACTTCCTTTGCTTTTTAAAAAAAAAAATTATGAACGCATTCTCTTTCCACGTCTATATAGCTAGGTAGGAGAATCCAATGACGTTTTCACTGAGACAGTCTTTGAGGGAACTATTAAAGAAAAAGGCAGACAAAGGGGAAGACAGACGAAGATAGACTGACAGACTATATTGCAAAATAGTCACTGATCTCCAAAGCCTTGGCACACAAGCAACAGAAACAGAGGAACCTTGTAAACTGTTCTTCAGTGTGGCGTGACCCAGTGACGTCCTGTGGGAGAGAAGAACAAAGAAACGTTATGGAAGACAGGCAACAAAAATTCAGAAAAAAAGCGTTACGGAAGAACTGGGCATATAAACCAAGCAGAGACAGACTTTTGCAAAGCACAGGAAGGAAGGAAAGATTTCCTTTCGTACCCCTTCTTGAAACGGAGCTGGTCTTTATCAAAGATGAGGGTCAGTTTAGCACAGACGATATCGAGAATGCTCTAACATGCAGAGGTGCAGACAGTGGCACTCCATTTCAATGAATCAGTTTCAATACTCGGCGGAAAGAAATTTGTTCATAAGAGGAAGAACATCAAAGGATATCTTTCCAATAAAAAAATGCACAGTTGCTTTGTCTGCTGAAGATAATGGAGGGATACTTCTGCGTCGCATTTTACAATCACACTAAACTGCTCTTTACAGTTGGCTCAACGCGACTTCCTAGAGACACAGAGGAAAGGGAATGGGAGCGAGGAAAGGGGGTGCCAGGAAATCTCTCCAAAGAGAACTTGCTGTGCGATGGTGATGGGGATGGACGCTTGCAAACTCCACCACCACCACCACCACCACCACCACTACCACCACCACCAGCAACAATAATGACGAAGATGAGGAAGAGGAGAATAAATGACCAGGTGACGAGACCCTAGCCCAAGCTCAAGCTTGGAGCGGAAAATGGGGTTATTTCC
>JADBJO010013217.1:40000-53587 GCA_016801955.1 Conus betulinus
GCGGTGTGTGTTAAAACACCCATCTTTTACGATTGTCTAAATTGTGGTATGTGTAAAACACCCATCTTTTATGAGTGTCTAATGGCGGGTGTGGGTAAAAACGCCCATCTTTTATGAGAGGTCTAATGGCGGTATGTATAAAACACCACCCATCGTTTATCAGTGTCTAATGGCGATGTGTATAAAACACCTATCTTTTATGGGTGTTCTAATGGCGGTTTGAGTAAAACACCCATCTTTATGAGTTACTAGTGGCGGTGTCTGTAAAAACACATATATTATTTTAAGAGTGTCTAATGGCGATGTGTGTATAAAAAACAAAACAAACAAACAAAAAAAACAAAAAAAAGAACACAAACAACAACAACAAACAAAACCCCATCTTTTACGAGTGTATAATGGCGGTGGGTAAAACAACTATTTCTATGAGTGGCAATGTGGGGAAAAAAAAAACGTCTTAAATTGCTATTCTTTTGGTCCATCCAGGAGGCGCAAGTTCCAATCCAGACAGCGCCCCAAAACTGCTTCTGACAGCTCTAAGGCATCTCAGAGTGGTGGGACCTAGAAATGACATCATGAGCAAATAGGACATTGGCCTATGACATAGAGCCTGGGCCTCATGGCCAAATAGAACCTGGGTCTCACGAGGAAATAGAACCTGGGCTTCATGAGGAAATAGAACCTGGGCCTCATGGGCAGATAGAACCTGGGCCTCAGGGGGACAGAACCTGGGCCTCAAGGGACAGAACCTGGGCCTCAGGGGCAGAACCTGGGCCTCAAGGGACAGAACCTGGGCCTCAAGGGGCAGAAACTGGGCCTCAAGGGACAGAACATGGGCCTCAAGGGACAGAACCTGGGCCTCATGGGACAGAACCTGGGCCTCATGGGACAGAATCTGGGCCTCATGGGACAGAACCTGGGCCTCAAGGGACAGAACCTGGGCCTCAAGGGACAGAACCTGGGCCTCAAGGGGCAGAACCTCGGGGCCTCATGGGACAGAACCTGGGCCTCAAGGGACAGAACCTGCGCCTCATGGGCAGATAGAACATGGGCCTCAAGGATAAATAGAACCTGGTCCTCAAAGGCAGATAGAACCTGAGCCTCAAGAACAGATAGAACCTGGGCCTCAACGACAGTGTTACATGGTAAGGCTCTCGACCTAACACTTTAGATTATCTTCGAACTTGTTCCAAGACTCAACATATTTCATCACGGATTCTTTACGTCACGGCGCACAGCGCAGGCCGTGACGTCATTCAGAGGACTACTGCTCTTATTGTTTACTTCTGCTTTTGTGCCAGAAAGCAGATTTAATATTCCACGTATATTCCTCATTTAAGCCGTGTATTATTATTCCGTGAACCAGCATCCTTCGGAAGCCGTCAAATACTGTGTTTTGTCCAAAGTCGTCAAGGAACTTTATTTTCTCATCGCATCTCCAAGATGTTATTATTCATATGCGATGACGAAACTAAAAAGACAGTTACTGAAGTGGAACGAGTCAAGAGAGGACACATCGCCAACAGCAGAGAGCCGTTTTGAGAAGAGACATCCCTTCTTGCCCATACAGCAAGCCTGGAACGAATGAAAATCATTATAGACATTCTCTTGAGGTCTGATGTGCAGTTGACGACACCAAGACTTCGCTAGATCCTGCCAACAGTACACAACAAGGCTTCGTCAGCCGGACTTACAGCGATCTAATCATCCACTGCCGTCAACGGTTTTCGTCCCTCTGTGACCCGCCTTTCGTTTTAGGTGCCACCGCGGACCATCGCCCTACCAGCGCGTCCACCTGAGAGAGCTCCGGTCAGACTGGATAGACCCCAGCACTGCATCATTGCGGCACCGGCCTCTGGAACGACGACCTTGCAGTACTGACCGGGAGACGAGCTGGTGACACTGGCGTTGCGAGAGCCTAGGGTCCGCGCTCGTCGCATCTTCTATTTTTTGAGTGAGTGCGGTTACACTCCGATATTGTGTTATGCTATTAGATTAAAAATATGAAAGAGATGATCCTGATTGAATAACTTATTGAGTTTATGTATAGTTTGATATGGGAGGATTCTCGCACTGTTTATCAGGGTCCTTGCTCGTAATATGTTTTAGTTAACACATTGGTTGAGTCTATACTTATTACAAACGTTTCAGGCGTGCTTTTCAAATAATATGTTAATTTAATTTTACAGATGGGATGCTGTACGCCTGAGGGTGATCGGGTGACATCGATCACTTAATGTTACATCCCATCTACATCTTTACTGTATCGTTGTGCCCGCAGTAGACATTGCAAACATGACATATCACACTAGATTGTATTCATCGGTATTGTCATGTTTGTCTTAGATCATGTCATACAATGTACATAACTACAATAGATCTGCCGGGCACTTTATAACATCGATGAAGAAATACTCCAATATAAGGCTCTTGTGCAGTTCACGCATTGTGGGGCTGATCCATCAGATCCACGCTACGCTGCTGTACTTCATGATGAGGACCCGGACCTGAAGAACGAGAGGAGCAAATAAACTTCACTAGTCGTGACGTGGATTGTCTACTATTCCCGGACATTAGCATCATAGTGCCTGTGTCAGATAAGGAAAAACTTTTCTTCAAATTTCATTTATTTTTTATTCATTTATTTTCTTTATTCAAACACAAAAAAACGATCATCCACCACATCCATACACACACACATTCGCTAATAAATTGTGAACTGTTTTATTCTGGCCTCTGTCGTGAAGAGTGGGGGACGATCGGGTTGGACGTGAAGTTGTCGAGCGACAGGCGAACTGAACAGCCGTCACACCATTCGGCGTGACAGACAGATACACTCTGGGCCTCTTGGGATAGAATCTGGGGCCTCATGGGCAGATAGAATTTGAGCCTCATGGGCAAATAGAATCTGCGCGCCTCATGGGCAAATAGAATCTGCGCCTCATGAGCAGACTGAACCTGGGCCTTATGGCATAGAACATGGGCCTCATGGCAGATAGAAACCTGGACCTCATGGGCAAATAGAACATGGGCCTCAAGGGCAAATGGAACCTGTGTGCCTCTTAGGATAGAACCTGAGCCTCATGGGCAAATAGAACATGGGCCTCATGGGCAAATAGAACATGGGCCTCATGGGCAAATAGAACATGGGCCTCATACGCAGATAGAACCTGTGCCTAATATCAAACTAGAACCTGAGCCTCACGGGCAGGAAGAACCTGAGCTTCATGGGCAAATAGAACCCGAGCCACCTGGGGAGCTAGAACCTGGGCTTCATGGGCAGATAGATAGAACCTGGGCTTCATGGGCGGACAGAACCTGGGCTTCATGGGGCAGATAGAACCTGAGCCACGTGGGGAGCTAGAACCTGGGCTTCATGGGCAGATAGAACCTGGGCTTCATGGGCGGACAGAACCTGGGCTTCATGGGCGGACAGAACCTGGGCTTCACGGACAGATAGAACCTGAGCCACGTGGGGAGCTAGAACCTGGGCTTCATGGGCAGATAGAACCTGGGCTTCATGGGCGGACAGAACCTGGGCTTCATGGGCAGATAGAACCTGGGCTTCATGGGCAGATAGAACCTGGGCTTCATGGGCGGACAGAACCTAGGCTTCATGGGCAGATAGAACCTGAGCCACACGGGGAGCTAGAACCTGGGCTTCATGGGCAGATAGAAACCTGGGCTTCATGGGCGGACAGAACCTGGGCTTCACGACAGATAGAAAACTGAGCCACGTGGGGAGCTAGAACCTGGGCTTCATGGGCAGATAGAACCTGGACTTATGGGCAAATAGAACCTGGACCTCATGGTCAGATAGATCCTGAGCCTCATGGGCAAACAGAACCTGCAGTTGACGGATGCTGTCTACTTTGGACTCAGTTTTAAAGCCTCGTTAGCTACTATCCAAAGTAAAAAAAAAAAAAAAAAAAAAAAAAAAAAAAAAAAAAAAATTAAAAAAAGTTGGCATCTTACAAATTGTTACGAGGAAAAAAAACTGTCTAAAGCATTCTAAAGCAAAGACAGAAACAACAGGCCATACGAGGGCAGAACGGGTTCCAGAACAGCTCAAATGACTTGCCCCAGAAAGCCAGGGTACCATCTGCCCCGGAAGAAGGCGTCACATCCTCAAGGGGCGTGCGGTGGGTACTTCATAATCACCCAGCAGTTTCTGGCATATTTTGGTTCAAAACAACACACCATGGTAGAAAGAACAGAAATATACAGCTGAAACGACATGAGATAACATGACATGAAGATGAAAATATGGGTGCGTGTGGGTGAATGCGTAGGAAAGGGGACCATCATCAGCAAAAATAAATGATTTAAAAAACTCTCTCTCTCTCTCTCTCTCTCTCTCTCTCTCTCTCTCTCTCTCTCTATCTCTCACACACACCACCACACACACACACACACATGCACATGCACGCACGCACGCACGCACGCACTAACACACACACACACACACACACACACACACACACACACACACACACACACACACACAGTGGGAGAGGAACTGTCTGGAACAGGAAAAACGTAGACAAGAAGAAAACATATCAATTGCAAATTCTCGCGTGACCGTTCGTTTTTTTCCCCTAATCGCTGCTGCAGGACATAGGCAGTCACCCCCCCCCCGACCACGCGGTCATAAAAACAGGGGGAGACAATATCCTTGAGGAGGACTGCTGGTAAAGAGAACATGTGCAGAAGAATTCACAGGCTGCCCATTGTGTTCAGATATATGTGATTTGGGACAGAGTGGATCCTGTTTTGCTTCATGTCTTTGAGGAATTTAGCGTTCTGCTTCTTCTTGTCTTCTTTTTGCAATTTCTCTATTTCCGTCTTTCCCTTTTTGTCGTTCTTCTTTCTTCTCTCTTCTTCTTTTTTCTTTCGTTCTTCTTCTTCTTCTTTCTTCTTTCTTCTTCTTCTTCTCTTTCTTCTTCTCTTCTTACCTTTTTCTTTCTTTTCTTCTTCTTCTTCTTCGGTTTCCCCCTTCTACTTCCTCCTATTCTACTACTCCTCCTCCTCCTCCTTTGTTTGGGCAGTTGAGAAAGAGTGGACTTAGTTTCAGCTGCGCTCTGAAGCCCCACTCAGCAACCACTACCAGACAGGGGTGCTCTCGACGCACGCGTGTTGCCTGGCAGGCAGCCGCAGGGTCGGATCAGGTCCATCAAACCATGAGTTCCAAAGAGGGGGGGCTTGGAGTCCTTCCCCAATGGGGGGGTAGGGAAAAGGGGAGGGGAAGGGGGGGTGGGGACAACGTGCAAAAAAAAATGCACCTTTTACAGCCAGAGAGTAAGGGAAGGATGGGCGGAAGGGGTGTCTTCCGAACTTCTCGGACTCCAGCCCCACCCCACCCCATCCCCCACTCCTGTGTTCGACCCTGTGCGGACTGAAACCTAAACCAGCGGCGAACTGGCTGATAATGATGATGGTATCACAATAATAGTTCGTTGATTTTCTACAGGTAGATAAACTTGTTTTTTAGATCTACTGACGCAGTGAGTATCCTGGGTGATAATGATGATGGTAATAAACGATTTTCTTCAGTGGATAAACGTTTGGGCGTGTTTCTAAGGCCAGTCATTCTCCTTTAAACTTGAAAAAAGGGACTGTATGAAGGTCGTGCTAAAACAACTACGTCCAGAGGCTATAGGTGGTATGGAGACTGTAGGCTGAACAGCCAGTGTTCATAAGCGTTACGTATCCCCGAAAGGGCATCATTTTCACCGGAACGGATTCATCTCGCTTTGACAGAATGACAAGAAATCAAGCTGAAGAAGAGGAGTGAAAAAAAACAAGGGAGGAGGGGGTGGTTGGGGGGGTGGGTGGTTGGTCGGTGCGTGGGGGGGGGGGGGGGGGGGATGTTGGGTGGAAGGGAGAGAATGATGAGGAGTCAATTCCATTATGACTTGAGGAAGTCAGAGGGGGACACATCGGTATAAGTTGATCACTCCCGAAGAGAGAACTGCGTGACTGACTGTCTGCATCTACATCCTCCTATTTCAACCCTCCTTCAACCACCCACTCCCGACCACCTCCTCCACTTCAGACCTATCTCCTTTGCCCCACCTCCCTTCTGTCTGTCTGTCTCTCTTCTCTCTCTCTCGCTCTCCCTCTCGTCTCTCTCTCCATCTCTCTCTCTCTCTATCTATCTATCTATCTACTATCTATCTATCTATCTATCTATCTATATATATATATATATCTAGTAAGATATATATAGAGAAGAGATAGAGAGAGAGAGAGAGAGATAGAACATACAGAAAACAGAACACCACACAACACACACACACACACACCACACACACACACCCACACAACATAATAATCTATATATCTATTTTTTTTTTTTTTTTTTTCTGTCTCTCTCCTCCCGCATTCATCGAACACGCGCACACGCGTGTTTATGGGCAGTAATGCACATTTGCAGACGCGTGCAAGCGCGTGTTGAGGTGTATGCGTTTGTGACTTCCGCAGTCAACCTCCTCATCCCTTATCACCCCCGCCCATCCCCACTAACTCCCTCTGTATGCTTGTCCCCCGGCCTCCACCACCCCTGTCTCGATTGGCAAAATGAAATGCCTGTCCTACCAATTTGTTTTCTTGCTCTTCTTTCTGTTCCCATCGCACAAAACGAAATAACCCGCCAGAATTAAACCAGTACAACGCAGTCAATAACTACACCATTCTGCTTCAACAGAGATTCAAGAGGAGTTGCGGTCCCTGGTCTCAAGCTTATGTGCACGTGGTTTTTTCCCTCGAAGGGGACATGGCATACACGTGCTGGAAATTAGGTATGATATACCCTTCAGATAGTCAAATTAATGATCCTTGAAGCTGCGTCAAGATGTGCTACTCACAGTATAACCAAGACGAATCTCTCTCTCTCTCTCTCTCTCTCTCGCTCTCTCTCCTTCCTCTCTCTCTCTCTCTCTCTCCTCCATTTTGTCATACACATGAATCAGATACTTTTGCTTCACAAAGCAAAGAAAGTAATGTCCATATTCGGGTTCCTGCCAGAATGTACACCGCTTTGCACTCTGAGTTATTTCCATTAGAATGTCTCGTCAGCTTTGAGGCTTCTCAACACGTTTGCCTGTGACTAGTCTTGGCTGAAAAAAACTATTTTGGCTAAGTTGGCTTCAATTCTGATTTGCCTACTTGTATGAAAACACTCAAGATGGCTGTCATCAAACTGAAGAGTTTTCTCATATTTCCTGCCCGTCACTGCAGGGTATGTGTATCTCCTGTGCCTGGTGACCTGAGGGTATATTTAGAAAGGGAAACAAATGGAATACAGCTTGTTGTGTGGCCTCAGAGCAAATGGGCAGACCATCATATTATCATCCCATCACCACTGATGACATGTTTTTTCTAGTAGGTCTCAAATGGCCACGACCTTCCTATCCTCCTCTAATGTTGATTTCATGCCCGTATTGGTCAGATCGTGGACAAAATGTGAGGATGATGGCAAGTTCGTTGGACGTGGTGGCTCCTCCAGAGAACACGCTAACTCAACATTGGCTCCGTTGACTGAGCAATTGCTGCCGCCATTAAGGGGCTAGTATATGGAGTCTGTGTTTGTTGGATCGAAAACCGACACCTTTGAAGACCATCTAAGTGACTTAAAAGCAGTGCAGTGTCTAACTCCAGTGGGGGTCATACCGACTTCATGCTGACTGCTTCCCGCTGACTGCCAACACTGACCTGCTGAAGGTCAGACGTGAAAGTGGCTATGCAACTGGGGAACCGGATGAGTGTTGTAGGACTGCACACAACTGACACAGCACGGAAGATAAGAGGTTCCTTGAAAGATACTGACTCTTGACATTATGTCTTCCCCTCTCCACCCATATCCTCAAACCACAAAGGCAGTATAAGGTATAAAGCAACTCCATTTTGTGCGTGGCGGGAGGTGAGGGTGGTTGTAGGTATCTATGTAGATGGTTAACAATCATGAAACAATGTCACGTGAGGAGGATGGGGGATGGCGTCTGCAAAACAAACCAGCGCGGTGTCAGATTTTGTGCCAGGCAGTTTCATGCTTACAGCCTCAGAAACACCAGTGAAGACAACCGCTCAGTACGAAATGGACTTTTTTTGGCCCCGTTCAGTGTTGGGTTGTTTTCGTTGTTGTAAGTTTGGCCACCAAGTCCAAACCTGCTTTATTTAAGCGTCAGAGTTCTGATTCCTCAATGCCAGCCACAGTCTGCAGGCGGCGGTCTACAGACCACACTGTGATCACTGCAGACATCCCAAACCAGTCCAGCAGTGGACAGTGTCCGCAGCCTTTCTCCTCATGGAAGAGAATGACTCAGTGATTTACTTCTGTCAGCTTTCCTGACCTGCCTCTACCAGCCCACCATCCCTCCAGATATCTCTACAGTCCGCCTCCTTGGAAACGCGGAAAACATTCGTTATCCGTGTCACCACGTATGTAATCGACACTCATTACTAAGATCGTCCACTGTAACTCACAGTGTTACAACTCATTAACCAAGATCGTCCACCGTACTCACAGTGTTACAGTCATTAACTAAGATCAGCCACTGTACTCACAGTGTTACACTCATTAACTAAGATCGTCCACTGTACTCACAGTGTTACAGTCATTAACTAAGACCGTCCCACTGTACTCACAGTGTTACAGTCATGAACTAAGACCCGCCACTGTACTGACAGTGGTTACAGTCATGAACTAAGACCGGCCACTGTACTGACAGTGTTACAGTCATTAACTAAGATCGGCCACTGTACTCACAGTGTTACAGTCATTAACTAAGACCGTCCACTGTACTGACAGTGTTACAGTCATTAACTAAGATCGGCCACTGTACTCACAGTGTTACAGTCCATGAACTAAGAGCCACTGTTACTGACAGTGTTAGCAGTCATTAACTAAGACCGGCCACTGTACTCCAGTGTTACAGTCATTAACTAAGATCGGCCACTGTAGTTTTACAGTCATTAACGAAGATTGGCCACTGTACTGAGAGTGCCACAGTCGTTTCACTAAGATCTTTCCACTGTACCGAGAGGTGTTAAAGTCATTAACCAAAAATCGTCCATGGTACTGACAGTGATACAGTCATTCACTAAGATCGCGCGCTAAGATCTTACCTAATATTCGCCTCATGGTGACATACGTTTAATGACTCATGGCATTCCAAGAGAACAAACAAAAAAAAAAAAAAAAGCACAACAAAAAAAAACAAACAAACAAAAAAACCCGAAAAAAAAAAAAAAAAAAACAAAAAAACTCACCAAGTATTCGAACCTTCCATCACTCCAAGCAGCTCATGAAACAAGACAGTAGGGCTTCACAATACTCTCCCTGTACCCATTATGTATGTGAGGAATGAGGGCTAAAGGTTCTTGCTTTGAACCGATATCGATACAGACGGGCCAGAGGCACTGGAGTGCTGGTCGGCCGACAAGCAGAAAGAGTTCATTAATGCAGGGCCGGCCGCTTACTGCTTGGGTTCCATGTGATCCAGGGAATGCCAGTGCTTTACTCTTAGAACCAGTGCAGGAACAAAATCTTTCTGAATGCAGTCATCAATATTGATTGGGTCTGTGGATCCCACTGGGTGATTCTATCTGTTTCATTTGTCCCTCCAGGGTGACAGCCGTATATACGAGAATGCCAGTCCCGTCGTGTCGGAAATAATGGTGCTATCATTTGTCTCCATCTCCCTTCCCACATTCTATGTCTGTCTGGGGTGGTGTGTGTGTGTGTGGTTGTGTGAGTGTGTGTGTGTGTGTGTGTGTGTGTGTGTGTGTGGTGTGTGGTGTGGGTTTGTGTGTGTTAGTGTGTGTGTATGTGTGTGAGAGAGAGAGAGAGAGAGAGGAAGAGAGAGAGAGAGGAGAGAGAGAGAGAGAGAGAGTGAGAGAGAGAGAGGTGAGAGAGAGAGAGAGAAAGAGCAGAGAGAGAGAGAGAGAGAGAGAGAGAGAGAGAGAGAGAGTGTGTGTGTGTGTGGTGTGTGTGTGTGTGTGTGTGTGTGTTGCCCTCTCTCTCTGCCCCACCTCTCTCACACTATCTCCCTCTCTCTGTACCTCCCATTTCTCTCTCAGTGTTTATATGTGTACCTCCTTTTTCATTTTTGTCTGCGTGTCTGTCTGTCTGTCTCTTTCTCTCCCCCCCCCCTCCACCCATCTTTCTTCTCGTCGGTCTGTCTCTCACTGTCACGTGCGCGCGCCCCGTGTGTGGTGTGTGTGTGTGTGTGTGCGCCCGGTGGGTGTGTGTGTGTGTGTGTGTGTGTGTGTGTGGTGTGTGGTGCGCGCGCGCGTGTGCGTGCCTGCTGTGTGTGGTGTGTGTGTGTGTGTGTGTGTGTGTGTGTGTGTGTGTGGTGTGTGTGTATGTCGTATTCGTATGAGCGCGGCGCCGTGCGTATGACTGTGTTTCTCTCCACGATTATTCAACATGCCGGCATGACCCATGTTATTTGTCAGTAGAGGACACATGTCCCAGTGATAAAGTGTCTACCTGTCAATGAAAAAAAAGGTCAGGAATATTTCTCCACGCACTCTAAACCCTGCAAAACCGTCACAGCGCGAGAACGCCCCTCCCCCCCCCTCCCTCCCCTCCACATCCCCACCTCTTTTCCTTCCCCGCCCTCCCCTCCACCTTCCTTTACCAACCCCTACTTGAAAGGCTTCTGAAGCCTTCACCACTCAATACGACGAGTCCTCTCTAAACTATTTCCTCCATACAAACTTGCGTATTTTCCTATGCGTTTAACTACATCCTTCATATTTATTTTGCGATTCAAATTCCATTCAGCAACGATTTCCTTTTCAGGACCCTTCCATATTTATTTTGTGACTCTCCAATTCCATTCAGCAAAGATTTCCCTTTCAGACCCCCTTTCTCCCCCCTGTACTTCCCCATCTCCCACTCCCACCACAACATGCCTGACCTCCCAGGGACTGAGTGCATGCTCCCCAACCTCCCTGACCACCACGTGCTGACCTCCCATCCCATCACTCACTGTTCGTTGTAAATGTCAACGTCTGGAATGCAGGGACAGGCCACTAGGATTGACACAACAAACCGCCCACAGACTCTGCCTGGAACTCTGGGGATTTCTCTGCAATTTTCCCAGACCAGGAGACCTTTTCAGCGATTTTTCACGTGTTGTTTTTCCCGAGCCCATCGCCCCACGTCGGCCATTGCAGATCCCTGTGCACAGCCACACCCGTTGCCGTCCGTTTACTGGCAGTCCCCTACAGAGGGCAATGAATTACATGTCGCCACGAGGCGACACCCACCTGATGATACACCGCGAACAACACACAAAAGAAACAAACAAGCAGACGTGATGAAGAGTTCCTCAAAACACATCGGCAGAAGGAGTTTGTTCAGTTACTAGGAAAAAGTCAGTAAGTCGATGTGTCGATATAGAGTGTCAGCCAATACAAAGACATCTACTGGTGCCAAATCTAAAGCAGAAAAAAAAAAAAACATTTTACCTTGGGACATCACACTTTAATGTTCGGGCCACGGCAAGTTTGGGGTTATCTTTGTACCGATTAAAAGATTTTAGATGAGGTATAAACGCCCGCCCTTTAAACCCTCCCCAATGGTACGTACTCCCAGAAAACAAAAACGTGGGGTGCACTGATATTCCCAAGAGGATCCCGTCTACGTCACCTTCGAAATAATCCACATTACATTCGTCTTCCAGTCAAAGCTTGCTGAATTCCATAATAAAAGTCACGCACGAAAAGTGTGCAGAGAAATAAGCGTGGTGCTTGTTTGTGCCTGAATGTCAGATTTACATCCGTTGATTCAGTTATGTGTCATGGTCGATTTAGCAAATGAAATGGCACGGAAATCATCTACTAAAAGAAAGACTCGAAATCGTCGAATTATTTATTAAAGTTTTTATGATGGTCCTCCCACAGCAATGACCCTTTCAAGACTGTAAGCACTTTGGGTTATGTCCCACGGACATCCACGGCACAGTATTTTGATGTGCCAGAAATGCAGCGCTTCCTGCGATTCCCGTCTGGCCTAGAGAGCAGATTTTGAAGCTTTTTTTCGCGGGTTTACTCGTTTCACGACGCGCTCTAGTTTGGCGAAACGCCATTTCGTGCCTCATCACCCAATCAACGACTCTGCTGGCGGGCACGTGACAGTGCTTTGCTGGACAATCTGACAGCACACATGAGAGCTGGACAGTCCCCGGTTTTCAAATGATTCTCACGACAAAAACTTTGTTTCAGATTGACCTTTTCCACTGCAACCGAAAACCATGGGGTGTCATGTTTAGATATGAAAGAAGCAAGCACCAAACCTCGGCAGGCTGATCTCACTGACAACTGCATTGTGCAGCAGTCAGGCAGTCGGCAGTGTATTGGCACTGGGTTGAACGTGCGGCATGTTGCCGTGAGTGTTTCGCTTGTGACACGGCTGATACGATACATCCTCGAACACTCAGAGCTCTACGTTTAGTAGGCCTCTTTCAGAAGGGTATTTCAGCAGGGAACAGTGTCTTTCTGACATTGGTCTCAGACACGAGCAGAAGGGCCTACTTCACCTGGAAACAAGTGTCTTTTGGCATTGTTCTTAGACACAAACAGAGGAGATATTTCACCAGGAAACAGTGTCTTTTGACCCTGGTCTTAGACACAAGAAAACAAATACCAAATTTTTGTCCTGAAAAAAAGAAAACAAGCAACAGACAACTGTTTACAATATTCATGTCATGATAAAGAAACAACTAAACTGAAATTCCGTGTCAACACCTCACACGTGTAAAATGCCATTACCAACTTTCGAAAGAGAAGGCAAGTTCTGGCTATTGGCATGGATGACACGTATACACAGCATATATGTTCCGAAAAAAAAAAAAAAAAAAAAAAAAAAAAAAAACCGAGGAAAATGAAAATCTGAGCCACTGAAAGACACTGAAAATGATAATTAGCACCAGCAGGCAGCTCTTCAGTCGGCCCTACCAAGTAGACAGCCTGTCACATAACGAGAGCGTGGTCTGCAAAGCGTGTGGAGCATGGTCTGGACAAGACTTTTTGGGCTAATGAAATTCTTGAGGTGGATCGAGCTTGGCCATGTTGATGGTGCCAGTCGTTCTGCTTTACAGTTATCTCTTCACAGAAAAAAAGAATGGATCACAGTGGTAAAACAAAATATATTACAAAGTGTTATGGGGCTAACGGACACAACAGGGTTGTACAGGCAGTATTTACGGAGCAATGTGTCCCGATCTCAGTTGTAAACTAATCACCACAGGGATGAAAAAAAAAGGCGGCATCTAAATCATAAAAAGTACAAATACTTCTGGACGCATGGAAGTGCCACATAGACAGAAAACGTGTGGGAGAAGAAAATGTTTTTTTGAAGATGGGGGGAAAAAAAAAGTGCCGAGTCAAAGACAGTGAACAGAACGATGTAAATTACGAGCATGGATTCTCCAGAAGGTGCGGCCCATAATTTCTATAGAAAGAACCCCAGCATCCCCTAAAGGGCAATCATTCTGCCGACGCAGTTTTATCCCCTTTGATGAGAATGAAAAAAAAAGCTGAAGAAGCGGGGCAGGATTGGAGGGGGGGAGGTTGGGG